>CANXYI010256245.1:0-10370 GCA_948208565.1 Hura crepitans | reverse complement strand
TTGCATATTACATACATTATTTTATGCTATCACTAATGTACATTTTGATACAACTCATAACCATTCATTTTATGACATTATAGTCCAATGTACACTTATTACACTATAAATTAAGAAATTCCCATTATGTCCCCAATTATTCCATATTAGGCTCACATTTTCAATCTTTAATATTTTCTTCATTTTTCTTCTGTTTTACATTTTATCAAGTCCATTATCAATCTCTAAACCATAATATACCTAGTGAACAAATTAGGGTTACACTAACCCTTAAATATGTCTAAACCCTAAAAGTGCATCATTGTGGAAATCACACAATTCATAGAATAAGGAACATATTTTATTAAATACACTTATAGCAATGTTTTATGTCATCTTAAGATTGATCTTATAGCTTTTCCTTACCTTTGTTCTCGTGCCTTTGCTCATTCTCTAAATTCCATAATATATCAAAATTTTGAAAATTTCATAGAAAAATATATACACATCCAATTTAAAAAGTGGAAAGCATATCTGTGATCTAAAGCACATTTCCAAATCAAGACCCAGTTCAGTTTAAGGGTTCAAAACCCTAAATTCTCAAGCTTAGTTTTTACCTCAAAAGATTCATTTTTGAATAAATTAAGGCTAGAATTAGATTTTATGCATCACGAGGTTTGATTTCCATATAAGATTTAAAGGTTTTTTATGTGCTTTAAATGGAAACTAGAAGAAAAATAGGCAAGATAAAAAGAGATGAGGTGCCAATATTGGGAAAATGAGGAGAAAGATGGGCTCATATAACTACCATACACCAACACACAGACATGCACAATCACTTCTATATTACATAAATGGATGGCCACAATCATGCCACACAGTGATCAAATGACCCAAATTAGTCTTATATATGTTTTAATCTTTAAAAATGAAAAATAAATCTTAGAGGTCTCCAAAAATCATACTTTTAGTGGAAAAAGTTAACAAATTACTCAATTAAGGGAACCCTAAGATCTCGAGCCCAAATTCCAAAGGGAACAATGTTAACAATTCACTCACATAATTAAGAAATTCCAATTAAATATCAATCAACCTCATAAAATTCCAATTCCTTCACCATTAAACTATTTAGAATTTTTGACCTCAAAGATATGCTATTTTTAGGTCCATCCAAGCATGTCTTGGGCTTTTCCTAACTTGATGTAAACCAATGTCACTATTCAATAGATATCAACGTGAAAGAATTTATTAGTTTAGTGGGA
Source organism: Hura crepitans (assembly GCA_948208565.1). Classification (NCBI taxonomy): domain Eukaryota; kingdom Viridiplantae; phylum Streptophyta; class Magnoliopsida; order Malpighiales; family Euphorbiaceae; genus Hura; species Hura crepitans. Next base: position 9,129 of record CANXYI010256245.1, on the reverse strand, counting down.
AGTGCTATGTCATTTTGATCATTATTTTTCCCATGAAATTTTTATGAGTAGTAATCCCATTTGGCTTCTTTAGTGTGACCTGGTTACTTAGGAAACACTATTCATGCCCCTGAAAAGTACTATTCACAAACTTTGGTTTTCAAGTGTTACAACCCTTCCCCTCTTAAGAAATTTCATCCTTGAAATTTACCTAGTACAAATAGCTATGGATACTATTCTTTCATATATTATTCACTTTCCCATATTACTTCTTATGAACTATGGTGTTTCCATAACACCTTTACTAAGTGTACTATTTTATTGCATAATTCCTTTACTTTTTGGCCCAAAATCTGCATGGGTTCCTCTTCATATGATAGATTTGGTTGTACCTATATCTCTTGTATTGAAAGCACATGTGAAGCATTTAATATGTATTTCCTCAACATTGAAACATGGAATATGTCATGAGGTAATGCTAGTTTGTATGCTACTAGTCTCTCATATGGCTCGATGAATCTAGGGCTCAGCTTACCGTTTTTCCTGAATTGGAGTATCTTTTTCCATGGTGATACTTTTAAAAAGACTTTATCCTTAACTTTATACTCAATCAGCGTTCTTTTTAAATTTGCATAAGATTTATGTCTATCTGTTATGGCTTTTAGCTAATCTCTAATGATTTTCAACTTTTCTTTTGCATCTCTAATTAATTCTAATCCTATTAGCTCATTTTCACCTAACTCTATCTAGTATAATGGGGTTTTTTATTTTCTCCCGTACAATGTCGTTCTCAAGCTTGCCTAGTGTCTATTATTATATACAAATTCTACTAGAGACAAGTACCTATCCTAATTGCCTTTGAATTTCAGTGGTATGACTTCTTAACATGTCCTCTAGTATTTGGATCACCCATTCTAATTTGCCATCTATCTATAGGTGAAATGTTATACTAAAGGTTAGTCGAGTACCCAAGGTGTTATGCAACTTTTTCCTAAATTTAGATATAAACCTCAGGTCCCAATCTAAGATAATAGATATTGGTACTCAATGTAGCCTAACAATTTTTTCAATGTACAACTATGCCAATTTCTCTAAGGAATAGTCCATTCTCGTTGAAATGAAGTGCACTGTCTTTATCAGCCTATCTACATCACCACACTAATTCACACTTACTTCTTATCATAGGTAGCCCTATAATGAAATCCATAGTGACTCGATCTCATTTCTATTCTAGTGTTGCTATAGGGTAAAGCAATCAAGAAATAACCTAGTGTTTAGCTTTAACTTGCTAACAAGTGAAGCACCTAGTCACATAATCTATTATATCATTTTTCATCCTTAGCCACCAATAGTAAGGTTTTAAGTCTTGATACATTTTGGTGCTCCCGCGATGAATGGCATATGGGGAATCATATGCTTCTTGTAATATCTACTTTTTAATGTCTTTTTTATTAGGTACATATAGTCTATTATGGTAATATAGGCATTTATCTACTTTAAATTCATGTTTAGAAGTCTTCCCCTCTTTAATCAAGCTTATTATGTGTTAAAGATGTTCATCAATCTACTATGCTTTTTTTACATGCTAGATTATATCAAGTTTTATTTGCAATTTAGTTAGTAAGGCTCTATCTTCCTGGTATTATAACTGGGTATTCATTGCCTTTAAGTTGCATAGAAGCTTTTGACTCTGTGCATCTGCTACCACAATCACCTTAGCAAGATGGTAATTTATCAGACAATCATAATCCTTAATTAGCTCTATCCACCTTAGTTGTCTCAAGTTTAGTTCTTTCTGAGTAGGTAAGTATTTTAGGCTTTTATGATCTGTATGGACATAGCACCATTCACTATATAGGTAATGCCTCCATATCTTTAAGGCAAAAAATAATTGCTGCTAACTCTAAATCATAAGTGAGGTAATTCCTCTCATGTGATTTCAGCTGCTTGGATACATAGGCTATCACTTTGTCATCTTGTATTAGTACACACCTAGCTTATTATGTGAGGCATCACTACAAATGATACAATCTTTCATAGGTTCTAGTTGTGTAAGGATTGGTGCCTTTATCAATATGGCTTTTAATTTGTCAAAGCTCTCTTAATATTTCTAATCCTAGACAAACTTCATATCTTTTCTCAATAAATAGGTTATGAGAGCCACAATCGTCAAAAATCCCTTAGCAAATCATCTGTAGTACCTAGCTAATCCTAAGAAGTTTTTGATCTTCGTCACATTCTTCAGTGGTTTCCATTCTAATACAGCTTTAATTACTAAGATTTACCCTAATTCCTTTAATTGACACTATGTGTCCTAAGAATGCCACTTTATCTAGCTAAAATTCACACTTTCTTAATTTAGAGTATAACTACTTCTCTCTCAGTGTCTGTAGTACCAATATGAGATGTTATTCATATTCTTCTTTTGTTTTATAATACACTAAGATGTCTTCGATAAACACTACTACAAATTGGTCTGTGGTAAGAATATCCAGTTCATCAAGTCTATAAATGTTGTAGGAGCATTAGTTAACCTAAATGGAATCACTAGAAATTCATAATGTCTATACATAGTGTGAAAGGTTGTTTTTGGAATGTTAGATTCCTTTATTCTGAGCTGATGGTATTCGAATCTCAAGTCAATTTTTGAAAAGACACTAAACCTTTTTAGTTAGTCAAAGAGACCATCTATTTTGGGTAGTGGATATTTATTCTTGATGGTCACCTTATTAAGTTGTCAGTAATCTATGCATAGCTGTAATAACCCATCCATCTTCTTGACAAATAGGAGTGGGGCTCCCTAAGGTGAGACATTGGGTTTGATGAACCCTTTATCTAGCAATTCCTATAATTGTACTTTCAATTCTTTTAGCGCTATAGGTGCCATTCTATAAAGAGCTATAGAGATAGGTGTCGTGCCTTGATACACATCAATAGGACACTCTATCTCCCACTTTGGTGGCAGTCCTACTAACTCATCTAGGAAGAATCAAGAAATTCTATCACTATAGGTATTTGGCTGACATCAGGTCCTGTCTGTTTAGTGTCAATTAAATATGTTAGATAGGCTTAACAGCCCTTCTTAATCAACTTTCTTGTTATTGTTGCTATGATCACATTGGATAATAAGTAAGTTCTTTTACCCATAACTATAATTTCCTCTCCTTTTGCTATATGAAGAATGAGCCTCTTCTAATTGCAATCAACTATTGCATGATGTTTACATAACTAGTCCATTCCTAATATAACATCAAATTCATTCAAAGATAACTCTATCAAGTTGGTAGGGAAGGTTTGTCCCTAGAATGATAATGGACAATCTCTTTACACTCAATTCACTATTCATGTTGTCCTATCAAATTACTGACCATGATGTTAGTATCTAGAGGTTCTAATTGAAAGCCTCTATCTTGTGCTATTGTAGTGCATACATCAGAGTGTGTGAACCCTACTTTATCTATTTTACTCTCCTTTAAGCACCTAGCTAGAGTAGGTGAGGAAGCCTAGCTTCTGGAGGAGTCAATATTTGGCCTTAGTGGGTAGTCTTTCTATTAGTGGCCTTTGTAGCCACATGTATAACAAGCTCTAAGAATCAATCTCCACTATATGCCTCTAAGTCTCCTAACACACATATCATATATCGGAGGTGTACTACTAGTTTTAGAGACTAGAGTACTAATGGTTGGCCTCTACTATTATCTAAATTTGGATTGCCCTATTAGGCTTGATCTCTGAATAGGAGCTAGTCTTTACGATGCTAAAGTACTGGGGCCACCCTTCTATCTCTTACTAGCCTTAAGTACTGAACTGGCTTGGCCCACTATGAAGGACTGTTTCTTTTAGAAGTTTTCCTGTCTTTCTTTTAGTATGTCCTCTATAATATATGTTTCTATAACTAGAGCAAAAAATTCCCAAATTTGATTTACTACTACCTATAATATGATATATGTATCGAGGCCATTCTTAAATCTTTTGCACCTCTCTTCCTCTATAGGGACAAGTATTATTGCATATCTACTAAGCCTTGCAAACTCTTTCTCATATTTAGACATTAACCTACCTCTCTACCTCAGATCCAAGAATTGTTGCCTCTTCTTCACTAAATAGCCCTAAGTGATGTATTTATTTTTAAATTCTTGGATGAAAACATCCCAAGTAATATATGTTGCTGGTTTCCTCTCTAAGACTGTCTACCATTAGTAGAATCCTTTTTCTTGTAGATCAGACTTTCTTCATGTGTGTATCTCAACTACTCTAATATCCTCTTTATTCTCTCCAACCAATACTCTGCTATTGCTAAGTCATCTCCATCTATTCCTAAGAAATCAGTTAACCCTATATTTTTTACATGTTCAAGGTAAATCTTCTAGAGGTTTTATGGTACGGGTGGTTGCTGTGATGCTAGTGGTGGATGAGAAGTAACTATTGTGGCAACCTACTTGAATTTATCAACCATCTACTATATTAAGGTTAGTTGTATCTATGCATATTGTGTAGGCTGTGCAGGTGGTATTGATTGTGCAGGCACTAGTTGTGCTGCATCACTAGGTGTAAGAGCTGCTAAGCTTGTTAGCTCCTATGCAGTGGTAGACATGTGACTTTTTACCTTTTCAGCATTAGTAGGTGACCTTTGATCACTCATCTTTGATTTATATCAAGAAACAATCATTAGCCTTAAGCAATGCAATGTTCGTGTGATTTATGTACATAAATGAACCCTATGGAACTTATATTCAGCCTAGGAACACCAAAACTAGGGCTTTGATACCACCCAATCTGACACGCCTTACCTAACCCAGTAGCTAAATATGAATGAGAGATAGCATATTGTGATACCTCCTACTTAAAATGTTGCTAGCCTAAATAAGAGATAACATATTAACCAATCTTACCATTATCTATTGGTTTTCTAGTTGTATGTTTACATCATAAACATCGGGGGTCCATGAATAATTTTAACAGTAGTTTCATTAAACTAAACACTTAAAACATAATATAATGTTTCTTGAAAATCTGATAGCATAATAGTTGCCCCGTGGCATATCCCAAAATAGACCTATAAAAATAACACTTTTATAAAGTTTCAACCTCAATCAATGCCTCTTGGGTCCTTTTGATCCACCAATACCATCAATTAATATATATTATTTTCACACATCATCATCAGTCTTATACTTATATATCATGATCTAGATATTTCCCTATATCAATATGTATATATAATAGTTATACATCATTAGCTTCTTTTACTTAGTTACATATACTTGGTATATAGATACATATTACTATACTAGACCCGTACCCAGCATATATTTATATATGAGTGCCATTATGCCTAATTACATCCCATAATGCTATATAAGACAAACTAGCTAGGGAGGTTGCCCTATCTACATTACTATCTCTTAAGGCTTGAGCTAATACTAGATTTATCTATGACTTACGCATCGAGAAAACACAATGCACTAAGCAATATGCTTAATGGTGTATTCGATAAAACATGCACAAGCCAATTCATGTATTTATGACATTAGTGCATTTATTACCCAAACATGCTATTCAACTTTTAAGATTATTCCTTACCTATGTCATTACCAATTAGGCCATTATGATTATTACTTTATCATTAATTATATGCATTTATAGGTTTATGCAAATTTATATTTTCTTATGTGTCTATATATCTTTATTAAATTATATGTTCCCTAACCCAAGTAAATTATGATATTAAGATCTAGTTTCATGCCATTTACTCAATTATTACCTATAATTATCATTTATCTTTTATTAGTTTCTTAGTATATTCATGCCATTACATTTCTAGCCCATATTTGGGAGTTCTACCTCCCATTTAATGGGTATAGGGATCAAGTTGTGTAGTGACCTACATTTTAGGCCACCATGCTGCTACACTAGTTGAGTAATCAAATATCAATCCTGACCAAAAAGGTCTCAAATCCTAACCACACAAGTCTAATTATGTCATAGATCCCAATTCCTAACCATAAAGGTCTTAATATTGTAATGATAAAATTGGGTAACGAGGCACTGAGGTGCCCTTGCAGCTATTATCCCCTAGTTGCCTAGTCAACCTATCCAACATGTTGTCTAACATATATGGGCAACTTGACTTTCAATCTAGCTATTTGCCATTTATACATTTCATTGTTTCAACTTAGGTTGCTTTTATAATGCTTTGTCAATGTCATTTATACTTATACATTACGAGTCCATTTTATGCATTGTTACCTCTAACTGACATTGCACTTTGCCGTACTCATGTCCTCATTCTCTTTACATCTATTGCTATGCTTGCTTACTAGTGACATACCAATTATGGTCACCATTTTTTATCACACATTATTGTCAATAGATACTCATACTTACATGTTATACCTCATGTATATGTTCATATGTACACGCACATTACTTGTATATTACATATGTTATTTCATACTATCACTAATTTATATTCTGATACAACTCATAACCATTCATTTTATGAAATTATAGTATTATGTACACCTATTACCCTACAAATTAAGAAATTCCCACTATGTCCCCAATTATTCCATATTAGGCTCACATTTTCAATCCTTTATATTTTGTTTATTTTTCCTCTATTTTTCATTCTGTCAAGTATATTATCATTCTTTAAACCTTAAAATACCTTAGTGACAAAATTAGGGTTACACTATGTAATGCCTATGAAACTTAGTTTCATGAACAATAATTTCGATCTATGAATAGTGTTCTCGAGATGTTGGGGCACTATATGATGGTCAAAAGGGTAAGTACTGGTCATAAAAATTTGATGGATAATAAAATGATGAAAATGAGATAATTAAAAGATTTAGCAGAACCAATACATCATAATAGGCTCTAAATTAGTGAATAGTGACATTAGTTGGGTTTGTGTTGGGAATGGTCCAAGATGTGTCTAGATGGACCTAAAAATGGCATACCCTAAAGGTCAAAAATTCCAATGAATCTATTGGAGAAGAAAATTTAATATTTTGAGGTTGATTACTATTTATTCAAAATTGTTAGATTACACAAGTGAATAGCAACTCGGGTTAACTATGGAATTTTGACCCAAAATTTTATGGGGCCCTTAATAGGCTTAATCAAGAATGCTTGGCACTAAAATCAATATTTTTAGAGGTGCTGAAAAATGAAAATGAATTTTCAAAGTTTATATGAAACTTGAGCTAAAACATACCGAAAAATCGACGTGTTAAGTGATCAGGGCCCACGGGCCATGCATATTTATGAGCTACTACATATGAGAAGCCCACATGTGCTAAAAAGGTCTCATCTTCCTCCTTTTTGCCCTTATGGCTGATGCCATTTTCATTCCTGCTTTCCACACTTTTTTCTTCTTTAACTCCTCCAATTCTCCAGCAAATTCCACAAATAATAGATTAAACTTTACCTCTACCACCTAATTTAATCATTCCAAGTGAAAAAAACATTAAAAGGAAGATTGAGGAGGAAGGAATTACACCTTGGTAAATAGTGTCACTAAGACTAATAAGTGTAAAAATTCAATTTTTTTATTTTTGTTATGAAGACAAGAATGGATTTTAAGGCCATTCATCTAATTAGAATTGAATTTAGAGCTTTATAGAATTTTTGAGGATTTTTCTAAGGTGACATGTGCATATGTGTAGGAAAAGAAGCAAATCAAGGGAAATAAGGCATTGATAAGCCTTGAAGTGAGGGGAAAGTGTTTTAAGGTAAGTGAATTTGAGTAAAATTCATGTATGTGCATGACATGCATAGAAATACTTGATTTTTGTTGTTTGGAAATGTGACATTTGTGTATAAATGTGCAATATTATGTAATATGACAAATGTACATTATTAGTATGGTTATGAGAAACTTATAAATGTAATAAATGGGATGAAAATGAATGTGTAAATTGGTATGCATGTAATGGCCGAATGATGCCTTGCATGTAATGGTATGTGTGGAATGAATTTGAATAGAAAATGGATATAAAGATATGTGTTTGATAAAATCAAACATCATTTGAGGAAAATATGTTAATTGGCATGAAATTGTGTTGTGGAAAAACATGCACAAATGAATGTGCAAAGGAACCAATTAGGTGTTGTTGCTATATAAGTAATGTGAAATGAATAGATGAAATGAGTGATGAGAATGAATAGAAAAATATATAATTAAGTGATCATGAGAATCACATAAAAATGACATTGTGTTAAATGGTCAAAAAGGACCAAATAAATAGTGAATTATGGTATATAATTTTGCTAATTGACTATTACCTAAATGAATAATTAAATGAGAATTAAGGCCCGTAAAGTTAAAGACCCATTAGATGGGTTGACTAATCAACTAGGAAATAAAGCAGCTACTAGGTTTGAATCAATTTGATATCATTCTTATTATTGTTATGGATGGTTGCAATCGTTGAGATCCTATTGGAGCCATTATATGATAGAACGGGTATAGCAACTGAGGTTTAATGGGAGCCACTATACAATAGTATGGGTATAGCTACCAAGGTTTAGTAGGAGCCATTGTATGATAGGTAGGTGTAGCTACTGAGGTCCAAAATTTAGGCCACTGCATAATTCTCATTATGTTGTTCACTATCTTTAGGTATAGTCTATCGGTATGGGCCATATTAAATTTAAGTCATATTATGAGAAATTTAACTATGTTATGGAATAAACAATAATTGCTTTTGAGAATGAAAATATATTAGCTTAACATGTGCATTACTGTGTATAACCTGTAATTGTCTATTAAACATTTAAACTGCCATATATTATCTATAATTACATGATTGCATTTGGTTGAGTGTGTACATGTATAGTATTTCTCTTAAATTCACCACTGAGTTATACTCAGTGTATTGGTGTTTTGATGCACATGTAGAAAATAGGGAGAGCAAGAGAAGAGTCAAGCCTCTATAGTTGAAAAGTATTTTTAGGGGTACAATTGTTTATCTAGTTTTGGTTTGCAATTAAGAGTGCGTACTTATGTATAGCTAGACTATGGGTTTTGGTAAGAATGATAAAAGTGAATGTTGTCCTAACTTATGGTATGTAAATGATAATAGAAAATCAAAGATAAAAAAATATGTCTTTAATGATATATATATATATATATATATATAT
>CANXYI010256155.1:0-12004 GCA_948208565.1 Hura crepitans | reverse complement strand
TATATGTATGTCCATATATGCTTAATGTTTTTGCATGTTATACATGCTTGTGATCATAATATTGGAAATGTACAAATTCCGTATGAAATATGACTTTTGTGATCCTTCTTATGACATTAATTAAACATGATTCTCGATATTGCATGAGTTAAATGTGTGCATACATAAGTAAATTTGAATACACCACTAAGCAATTACTTAGCATATCATTTTCATGCAATACATAGGTTAAGGTAAGCAGGATTGTAAATAGCCTTAGTGTCAGCAACTAGATTTTGAGGATATCTCTCGTGGTATATGTTGAATTTGTATAGTTATTGATGTGAATATAGTACCACTCTTATATAGCTATGGGATTAGGCCTAAACTATATTGTATATATATATATTTTGTAAACTCTTGTAAGAAAAACAAAAATAGTTTTAACTTACACATATGAGTATGATTTTGATATATGGTAACATTTTATTGAGATTGTGTTGTTTTGTGTTGCTGAGTTTTGAGATGGATGGTTAGATAGACTAATATGGAGCTTTGATAAGTTGTGTTGATATCAAAGTGTTTTATTTGATAAGTTACTATTTGGGATAGTGCTTTGAGCATTCGTTATGCTGTCAGAATTTCAGCACATGGACCTCAATAATGAATCTACGAAAATGATTTTTGATTTTTTGTATTTTCAACCCCTTGTACATGAAAAAGATGTTTTGGAAATTAGATTTGTTTTCATTGAATTTGATACATGAGGTCAAATATTGTTTTTTGTGTCATCCATTATCTAGGTTCGATAATCAAATCAGGTAAAAGCTTTAACAACTTAAGTCAAGAATTTTAAAGCTATCTAAGAGATAATGACATATTATCTCTATGGACTCCTCCATATACATTACAACATAATGGTGTATTTGAAAGGGTAAATTGAACCTTGTTAAACATGGTTTAATCTATGATGAGCTTTGTAATTCTACCTAAGTCATTTTAGGGTTATGTATTGGAAATTGATGTATATAATCTTACCAGAGTTCTATCAAAGTCGATTGATGTTACACCATATGAGATATGGTGCAATAAGAAACCAATTCTTTCACACTTAAAAGTTTGGGATTGCCTTACTTATGTGAAAAGAATTATGTTAGATAAGCTTGATGCTAAATCTAATAAGCACTTATTTATGGGGTATCCAAAAGAGTCTCTTAGATACTATTTCTACAACACTTTAGAATAAAAGGTGTTTGTTTCAAAACATCCTTTCTTTCTAGAGAAAGAGTTTCTTTTAAAGGAAGATAGTGGAAGTAAAATCAAACTTGATGAAGCTTAAGACTCATAAATAGAGGCAGATCGACCGACTAATCTTGAGCCTATTACACATGATGTTGATGTAATAGTAGAGCTTGTTGTAACACAAACTCCTAGACATTCTACTAGAGTTTATGTTGAGCTTGAGAGATATGGATTTCTCATAGATGAGCACAGTAATATAACTATGAGAAGGTCTTAAAGAGTTCAGAATTAGAATTATAGCCAAAGGCCATGCAATCTAAAATAGATTTCATCTATGACAATCAAGTATGAATTTTGGTTGATGCACCTAAAGGGATAAAACCCATTGGGAGCAAATGGATCTTTAAGAAGCAAATCGATATGGAGGGTAAGGTAGCTACCCATAAAGCAAGGCTGATAGCAAAATGCTATCATCAAAGGTAAGGACTTGGCTTTGATGAAACCTTTTCATCTATAACTATTGCATCTCATTATGACTATGACATTTGGCAAATGGATGTAAAGATAACTTTCCTTAATGGAAATCTATCAGAAGAGGTGTATATGACATAGCTTAAAGGTTTCATATCCACTGATAGTAGTAAAGTATGCAAGCTTCAAAGATCTATTTATTGATTGATGCAAGCATCTAAGAGTTGGAACATCTGATTTGATAAGACAATCAAAGATTTTAGTTTTTCACTAAATCCAAATAAGTTATGTGTTTACAAAATGGTTGGTGGGAGTGCAGTCATTTTCCTAGTGCTATATGTTAATAAAATAGTGCTCATGGGAAATGATGTCTCAGCCTTTCAGTCAGTCAGGATTTAGCTATCAAGGAAGTTCTCCTTGAAAGACCTTGGCAAAGTAACCTATATACTAGGGATAAAGATCTATAGAGATATATCTAAAAGGTTGATAGGTATTTTATAGTCTACATACATAGACAAGATGCTAAAGATGTTTAACATTAATCTCTCAAAGAGAGGGTTCATTCTTATGCTTTATGGGAAAATCCTTTCTAAGTCTATGTGTCCACATGCAGAAGATGAGAGGGAATATATGAATAGGATCCTATATGCATCAGCTATAAGATCCATCATATATGCTATATTTTGTACTCAACCTAATGTAGCATTTACTCTATATGTCATGAGCAGATTCCAATTTGATTATAGAGAGGAACATTAGGTGTCTATCAAGAACATCCTTAAGTACTTGAGAAGGACAAAGGATGTATTCGTGGTATATAGAGAAAGGGATTTGTGAGTTAACGGGTACACTAATGCTAGCTTCCAATCTAATAAAGACAATTACAAATCCCATTTAGGTTATGTGTTCTTATTTATGAGTGGTGCAATTAGTTGGAAGAGTTCTAAATAAGATACAACTGTAGACTTAACTACTAAAGTAGACTACATTATAGCTTCTGATGTAACTAAAGAAGTAGTTTGGATCAAGAAGTTCATTACTAAACTAAGAGTGGTCTCTTTTATTATTAACAATGGTGCCATTGCACTGGCAAAGGAGCTATAGACTCATCAATGATCTAAGCAAGTTCTTAGGTATTACCATATAATTTGAGAGATAATTGGTAAGCAAGATATAAAGATTGAGAGAGTCCCCATAGATCAGAACACTATTGATCCTCTCACTAAGGTGCTAACTCAAAACAAGTTTGATCTCCATGTAAATAATTTGGGTATTAGATACATTGGTGATTGGCTCCAGTGTAAGTGGGAGATTGTTAGTAGTATGCCCTAGAGCACATATATAGTAAGGATATTTTGTGTGCATTGAAACATTTATTTATAATAAAAGGCATTCTTTATTACATAAGTACTGATGATTAATTCATTTGTTTGACATAGATCTTAAACTTTGTAATAAAGTTCATGTTATCATTTTACAGTATAGAGGAAATCATGAGAAGTTCATGATGTGATATTCCTATTGCATGCAAATATGAAATACCAAAACTGTGAAACCCCTTATCTGATCCACCGCCAAACTCGAATAAGAGATATCATGATGCCATCTCATTATCTTCTTAAAATCCTTTCTCCATTATGTGTATCACTTTCATTATCATGCACACAAGTTTATTCTAGCCAATCATTTATGAGTCATATTTCAGTAAAAATCTGGTAACATAATGGTTGTTCGGGTGAAAAACCAAAAATTTTAAACCTATAAAGAACACTTTTATAATTATTCTTATTCACATCTTAACATTCTAGACCTTTCTGGACCTCTAACATTCTCATGCTATCATTATCACACAATCATCATAATCTTAAAGTCAAGCATGCAATATATAATTCATACATTCTAATTATGCTCATATTTAGCCTATAGTAATATATACAAACTATTGCCCTTTATATACATGAGTACCTCTACATACTATCGACTACAAAAAGAACTAAAAGTATATCTTATGAGAAGACTATCCATTACACTGCTTGCTGAGGCTAAGTTATAAGTCTACTACCTACTACCTACGTATAAAAAAATTCACACGTTGAGTATACACTCATTGGTGAATTTAATGAAACATGTATGGATGGAATTCACATGTAGCATGCTTTATGCAAGTATATCATGCACACATACCCATTTAACCCTTATTTTGGACTTGCTAGTTATATATTTTAACTTACCTTGCAGCCATTTTGTATTTAAGTTATCATGTTGCAAGTTGCAAGTAGATTAAGTACTCATACTTTAACATGTGTCATTTTATAGTTGTGTAATAGAACACTGTATTCATTTCACCTTTATGGCCTATACTCAGAAGACAACTCCTTTAACAATGGATAATGGGATCCATATCTATGTAGTGGCCCGCATTATAGACCTTGATAGCTACACCTACCTATATCCATCTGATAACAAGGATTAGTTCATAGGAACCTCCCAACATCAAAATGGCATGGATCGAGTTGGAATAAACCTCCTAACAACAGGATAATAGAGATCAGCTTTGATAAACCTCCTAATACCCCAATATTAATAGATAGTAGGGATCAGCCCTAATGGACCTCCCAATATCCAAAACAATACGGGTAGTTAGGATTAGCTTATATGGACCTCTCAATACCTAAGAGTGTGTAGGGTTCATATCTAAAACCTCGGTGGCTGCATCCATCATATAATATAGTCAAGCAATGATCCTTATAGACTAAAGCCACTAGTAGCTGCTAACTCTCTAGTTGACCAGTCATACTATCCAATAGGTGGTCTAACTAATATGGCTCAATCCCAATCTTCTTTTAAGTTTATCATTTAATCATTAGCAATTTATTCATTTGTGATTTATTTTATGACATGCAATGTCATATACACACATTTTTCTTAACCATTACCTTAGCCATCCAAAATATGTCTTATCAATATTTTATTTCACTACTGTCCTCTTGCTAATATCATATAATACATCACAATAATAGGTCTTACATACCTCATTATGGCTTCATGCATCATTACACCCAAATGCATCAAATAGTTAGGATATTCCCTCTACTTTATCATACCATTACATTGCCAGTGCATGCATGCATTCCAATTATTATCAATTTACTATGCCATTTACAATCACCATATATATTTAACTTATTTAAGCCTTAAACTTACTTTAGCTCATATGCACACACACATGATTCAACCTCCATGCACATCATTATACCATTATGTCTAAATACACATACACCCTAATTTACCTCATTTTTTATACTACTCATGCTTATCACTCATTAACCAATGTAGATGCATTTCATGTACCCTTAATAATAGATACCTACATATGTACATCATGGTCACACCATTCAGCCACATCACCCTTGCACACATGCATATTTTTTTCCCACCATTTCTCTATGCATTTATGTTTATTTTCATTACCTTATCTCCTACACACATTCACCACACACATACACATACATATACACATAAACCAACATTTCCATACACATATATACATACTTGAAATGTACACACACATAACACACAATGCATTTTTCATTAAATTCAAGTATAGCAAACTCTAGAGCACTTTAATTTTGCCACTCAATCCTTGTTTTTCCTTTCCTCCACCAAATCTTTCTGTTTTGCTATAAACATAATAGGTTTTATGCTTAGAAAAATTGTACCAAAATCTACACATATCCAAACTAAAATCTAATCACATAGACATTATTTACACCTTAATTACAACCTAATAAAAATAAGAAACTTTGGAAAAAATCACTAACACTTAAAATGGTCACTATTCACTAAGTGATGAAATCTCTCCAAATAGGCAATTTCTTAGTTTTTTTCTTAGTAGAATTGTGTTCAAGAGATTATGAAGGCCAATGTAGGGGGTTCAATTAGTAGAAATTCGCTTGATTTAGGCACAAAATGAAGAAAAAAATAAAGAAAGGGAGCTTAGATATGACATCGGCCAAGTAAGGGAGAGAGGGGAGGAAGATAAGCCCACACATGCACACATACACACATATGTCCATATATTTATATTAACCTCCCATATATTTATATTAAGAGGTGAGACGACCTAGATCGTGCCACGTGCCAATTTGGCAGTCCAAATTAATTCTATTTAAATTTTAAATATAATTTAAAATATTAAACGACCTCAAAAAATTTTGATTTTACCACCATTAGACTCATTGGAATTTTTGACCTTCAAGTCATACTATTTCTAGGTTAGTCCAAGCATATCTCGACCATTTCCCAACTCAATGCAAATTTAAGTCACTATTCATTAATTCACGACATGAAAAATTTTATTTGTTCAGTGGCTACTGCTAATTATTTCATTTTCATCATTATTTTGCCCATTTTAGTTTTATGAATAGTACTTCCCCTTGATCTCCTCATTGTCTCCCGAGTACTCAAAAAATACTATTCATGAAACCGAGATCTCAAGCGTTACAATCTTTTCCCTCTTAAGAAATTTTATCTTCGAAATTTACCTTATGAAAACAAGTGTGGGTACTAGGCTTGCATTTGCTCTTCACTTTCCTAAATGGCTTTGTCTATCTTATAGTGCCTCCATAGCACTTTTACTAGTGGTATTGCTTTGTTTCTCAACTCTTTGACTTCTCTAACCAATATTTGCACTGGTTCTTCTTCATAAGTCAAGTCTAGTTATACCTAAATCTCATCTATGGGTATCACATAGGAAGGGTCTGATCTATATCACCTCACTGTGGATACATGGAACACATCATGAATCTATTGTAGTTCTAGTACCAAGGCTAATCGATATGTCACCGGTCCCACACATTCTATAATCTCATATGGATCGATAAATCTCGAGCTTAGCTTGCCCTTTTTACCAAACTAGAGATTCTTTTTCCATGGAGATTCTTTAAGAAATACTCTCTCATTGACTTCATATTCAATGTCCTTTCATTTTATATCAGCATACAATTTTTGTCAGTCTATGGTGGCTTTTAACTTTTCTCTAATAATTTTGACCTTTTCCTTAGTATCTCTGATTAAGTAAGGTCCCATGAGTTTACTCTCACCCACCTCACTCTAATGGAGTGGAATTCTTTATCTCGTACCATACAATGCCTCATAAAGAGCCATACCTAGGCTGGCTTAATGGTTGTTATTATAGGAAAACTCAACCAAAGGCAAGTATTGGTCCCTGCTTCCTTTAAACTCGATGGCACAACTCTATAACATATCCTCTAGCATCTGTATGGCCCACTTAAATTTCCTATCTGTCTATGGGTGAAAACCTATACTAAAGGTAAGGTGAGTACCTAAGACATCCTATAGTTTCCTCTAAAATTTGGAAGAATCTAGGGACTCAATCTGATATAATGGCAAGTGGTATACCATGCAGCCTCACAATTTCTTCTATGTATAATTATGCCAACTTCTCTAAAGAATAATCCATTATGACTAGAATAAAATGGGCTATGTTGATTAGTCTTCCACAATTACCCATACAACATCACATTTACTTCGAGTCATAGGCAAACCTATCACAAAATCTATGGTGACTCTTTCCCACTTCCATTCTAGAATTGCTATAGGGTGGAGTAATCCAGAAGGAACTTGGAGCTTTTCTTTCACTTGTTGACATGTAAGACAACGAGCTACATATTTACCCACATCTTGCTTTATCCCTAGCCACTAATAATGAGGTTTCAAATTAGAGTACATCTTTGTGCTCTCGGGGTGCATGGCATAAGGAGCATTATGTGCCTCTTATAGAACCTATGTTCTAATTCCCTCTACTTTAGGAACACATAGCTTATTATGTAAGTATAAACACCTATCTGTCTTGATTTCAAATTTTGTGGTCTTCCCTTTTTTAACTTGACTCATTATCTACATAAGATGATCATCTCAAATATATGCCTCTTTTACTTGCTACACTAGATCAGGTTTCACGGGTAACTCAGCTAAAATTGCATCATTTTTAGTGTATTCAAACTTGGCATTCATGGCTTTTATAGCTACTATGAAGTTCTGACTTAAAGCATTAGCTACCACATTAGCCTTTCCTGGATGGTAGTCAATCAAACAATAATAATCTTTTATCAGTTCTATCCATCTTCATTGTCTTAGGTTCAGCTCTTTCTATGTAAGGAGGTATTTTACACTCTTTTAATTAGTGTAAATGTAGCACTTTTTGCCATATAGGTAATGTCTCCACACCTTCAAGGAAAAAATTATGGCAACCAACTCTAGATCATGTATTGGGTAATTCCATTCACATGGTTTCAATTGCCTTAAGGCATATGCTATTATCTTCCTATCTTACATCAGTACACATCCAAGTCTATTATGTGATGCATCACTATAAATCATAAAGTCCTTCCCCAACTCAGGTTGTGTAAGGGTAGGAGCTTTAGTCAATATAGCTTTTAGCTTGTCAAAGCTTGCCTAACATTTATGATCCCAAACAAATTTCACATCTTTCCATAGCAATTGTGTCATCGAGGCTGCAATCATAAAAAATCCCTTGATGAATCTTCTACAATAACTAGCCAATCCCAATAAGCTTCGAGTCTCTATCATATTTCTAGGAGGTTTCTATTCAAGCACTACCTTGACCTTACTTTGGTCTACTTTGATACCCTTAGTTGAAGTAATGTGGCCTAAAAAGGCTACTTCATTTAACCAGAACTCATATTTACTTAGCTTGGTATATAGTTGTTTCTCCCTTAAGGTTTGCAATACTAGCCTTAAATGTTGTTTATACTCTTTCTTGTTCATAAAGTATACTAGGATGTCATAAATAAAGACCATAACAAACTAAACCAAGTATAGCTTGAAGATACTGTTCATCGGGTCCATAAAGGCTTAAGGGGTATTAATAAGCTTGAATACCATCATAAAAAATTCAAAATGTCCATATCTTATGTGAAAACCAGTCTTCAAAATATTAGATTCCTTAATTCTTAGTTGATGATATCTTGATCTCAAGTCAATTTTAAAAAACACACTGACACCTCCTAATTGATCAAAGAAATCATCAATCCTTAGCAATGGATATTTATTTTTGATGGTCACCTTATTTAATTATCTGTAATTAATGCAGAGTCTTAATGACCCACCCTTCTTTTTCACAAACAGCATCAGTGCTTCCCATGGTGAAGTACTTGGTCTAATAAGGCCTTTATCTAATAATTCCTACAACTGCATCTTTAATTCTTTCAATTATGTAGGTGCCATGTAGTATAGAGGAATAGAAATAGGTGTTGTACCAAGATACACTTCAATTTCAAAGTTAAGCTCACGTTTTGGTGGAAATACTAGTAGCTCGTCTAGAAATACATTCGATAATTCTGATATTATCAGTATCTAGTTAAGGCTTAACTCTACTTTATTAGTATCAACTACATAGGCTAAGTATGCTTCACATCTTTTTTAGATCAATCGCCTTGTTGTCATTGCTAAAATGACATTAGGTAAGAATTCTGTTCATTAACCACTATCACCTCATCCCCGTCAGTTGTCTTAAGTGTAAGTCTCTTTTGTTTATAATCTACCATAGCACTATGTTTAAATAGCCAATCCATACCTAGGATAACATCAAATTCATTGAATGAAAGCTTAATAAGGTCTACTAGAAATGCATGATCCTAGACAATCTCGTTATACTTTATTAACTATCACATGCTGTCCAATCAGATTGCTAACCATGATAGCAACATCCAAAGGTTAAGGTTCTAAACCCCTATCCTATTCTTATGTAGTGAAAATGTATGAAAGAAAAGATCTTGGGTCTATCAATGCCAAAATAGATAAATCAAATAAAGAGAAATTACCAGTAATGACATCAAGTGTTTCGGCTTTCTCTCTGGCTCGAATGGCATACTATTGTGCAGGTGCTTGAGCCTCTGGTCTGGATCTTTGGCTTATGCTAGCTTTATCATTCTTGTTCTCCTTCAAGCTTTAACTGAGGAAGCTTGTAATTGAGTGGCATCAGTTTGCTTCCTAAGGCAGTCCCTCTAGTAATGGTCTGAGATCATTTGACCTACCAATAAACTCTCTAATGTCTCCTACTACAAGTCCTGCCGCTCTAGTGACCTAGGCTTGTATTGAGATCCCTAGCCTATTTCTAAGTTTAGCTCTATTTTTGAGACTGTTGTGGCACTTGGTTGCCCTTCTATTTTTGAGACTACATTTGGGACTGAACTAACTTGCCCTACAGTGAAAGGCATCTTATTCTAAAATGTCTCTCTTTTCTCCTTCAATATCTCCTCCATAGTAATGTTGCTAACACTATAGAGGCAAACTCTCTAATCTTGGAAGTAGCTACCTATATTTTGATGTCAATGTTGAGGCCTTTTTGAAACCTCTTACACTACTCCTCTTTAATAGGAATGAATTCCTCAGTATATTTGCTTAAACGAGCAAAGTCCTTCTTATACGCAGATATTGACCTCTACCTATGTTTTAAGTCTAAGAACTCCTACCTTTTTTTTTATCCAAGTATGTCTCTAAGATATACCACTTTACTCTTAAAGGAAAATTTCCCAGGTCACATCTGCTATAGCTTTTTGGTTCTATATAGTTTTCCACTAATGGAAGGCTTCCTTATAGGAGAGAGGTGGTGTATATCATATTCTCCTCAGGGGTGCATTGCAACTATTGCAAGATTCGAACTATATGCCTTAGCTAATACTCAGCCCTAGCAACATCATCTTCTATTGTTCCCATAAAGTTTAATGCCCCCATCTTTTTTACCCTTTCTAAATAGGTCATCTATAGTGCCACAGGCTATAAAGGTTGTACTGGAGCTAGTGGTGGTGGTGGAGCAACTAAAACGATGGTCTTTCTCAATAAATTAACTATTTGTTACAGCAACAGTGGTAGAGCTTGTGTTTGTGTTGGATGTGTTGTATCACTCAACACCATGGTTCCTAAACTTGTAAGCTCATTTATAGTCATCGATGTATGACTAGCCACCTCTTCCCCTTCTATTACTGAGGTATGCTTGCTCATCTTGATTTACTACAAAAGTGAAGATTATCAGCCTTAAGTAGTGTAGCTTTACTCGACATAAAACCCTAACTAGTGGCACTCATGTATACTATGCTTAGGAATGCCTAAACCCCCTCTGATACCACCTAATGTGACACCCTTTATCCAGTCCACCATTGGGCCTGAATAAGAGATATCACGATGCCATCTCATTATCTTCTTACAACCCTTTCTCTATTGTGTGTATCACTTTCATTATCATGTATATGGGTTTATTCTAGCCAATCATTTATAAGTCATAGTTTAGTAAAAATCTAGCAGTGTAATGATTGTCTAGGTGAAAAACCAAAAATTTTAAACCTGTAAAGAACACTTCTATAATTATTCTCATTCATATCTCAACATCTTAGACCCTTCTAGTCCTCCAACATTCTCTTACTATCATTATCACATAATAATCACAATCTTAGAGTCAAGCATGCAACATGTAATTCATACATTCTAATTATGTCCACTTCTTTCTTGTAGTAATATATACAAATTATTGCACAATAGGTACACATGGTTGGGCCTAGAACCTCTCTATATATGAGTGCCTCTACATATTATTGACTACAAAAAGAACCAAAACTATACCCTATGAAAGGACTGTCTATTATACTACTTACTGAGGCTGAGCTACAAGGCTACTACTTGCTACTCGTGCATTGAGAAACTGACACGCTAAGTATGCACTCAGTGGTGTACTTAATGAAACATGCATTGATGGAATTCACGTGTAACATGCATTAGGCAAGTATGTCATGAACACGTACCCATCTTACAATTAATTTGAACTTGCAAAGCCATTTTGAATTTAAGTTATCATGTTGCAAGTTGTAAGTAAATTAAGTACTTATACTTTAACGTGTGTCATTTTACAATTGTATAACAGAAATTGGATTCATTTCACCTTTATGGCCCATACTCAGAAGACAACTCTTTTAACACTGGATAACGGGATCCATACTTGTGCAAGGCATATTATAGACCTTGGTAGCTTCACCTACCCATATCCATTCGATAGTAGGGATCAGTTTATGGGAACCTCCCATCACCAAAATGGCAGTGATCAATTTAAATGGACCTCCTAACAATGGGATAGTAGGGATCAGCCCTAATAGACCTCTTAATGCCCTAACATCAATAGATAGTAGTGATCAGCCTTAATAGACCTCCCAATATCCAAAACAATATGGGTAGCAAGGATCAACCCATGTAGACCTCTCAATACCCAAGAGTATGTAGG
>CANXYI010256004.1:0-12493 GCA_948208565.1 Hura crepitans | reverse complement strand
AAATGATAGTTAAGTTATACAGTAGTGTCACATGAATAGTGACCTAGTTTCAGCTGAACTATAAAATATTCAAAAAGTTGTTTAGAAAATTTTGAGATTAATAAAACCTGATACTAAAAAATTTTAACTAGCCTATTGGTGCTAGAATTGGAATTTTTAGGGATCGGGAAGTATTTTTACTAAAATTGGGTAACCTTAAAAACTGTGCTTTTAATTAGTTTTTTAATCATAGATTTTTAGAGGTTTTTGAGGTTTGAATTATAGACAATTATAGGTCTCTTAGATATCAAAAATAAGGCAAGAAAAATTGAAAAAAAAGGCCATATACAGGGTCAAATTACTGGTTAAAGGAGGAATAGTGCTCCTTCCTATTTATTAGTAGTCGACGCCACCATAGCTAAAAGGAAAAGCCATTTTACTCATTATCTCCTCTAAATCTTCCCATTTTTTTCCATTTGAGACCCAAATTCGAGCCTCTTTGACCTTTAGATGCAATTTCCACCTCAATTTGTGTAAAAAATTAAGAGATTAGTATGATTTTCTACCTCGATAAATAGTGACCCAAAATTTTTTGGTTAAGATTTTTTGAATTCTATACATTTTTCCTAGGTTCCCTAAGTGCCCAAGAGTCTATTTATATGGTCAATTTTCATTTTTAGCACCTGAATGATTTATTACAAATTTTATGTATTGAATATGTAATGGGCAGTTGAGGAAATCAACAAAACTCAAGAGAAATGTAAAAGCAAGGTGTGAGTGATCCTCCAAAGTGTATTTCAACTCTCTTGGTATCTGTAATTGGCATAAATTGCCTAAATTTAATTATGCCTAAGAATTTTCATAATATGTAATAGCCATTTATGAAATAAATGCTTAATTAATGTATGAATTAGCATTTAATGGTAATATATGATGTAAATGATGTATGATGAGATTGATTATGAAGTTAAATAGATGAATGGGATGTGTATTGATGATATGGGAATGATGTCCATGCATGTATGTGTAAGTATGCATGTATAATGTATAAAAAAACATGACGTGTGTATAATTTATGATGTTAAATGTTTATGTGAACACGAATTATGATGATGAATACATATGAGGGATGAAGAGAGCCTTTGAAGGCACTATGGCTGAAATGGCCATGTGATGTTGTTTGTGTGTGTTGATATCCATATGCATATATGTATAATAAATGTTTGATATGTATGAAATATGAGCATAAACGACTGTAATTAACCATATGGATATGATAAATAATGAATGAAGAGATGAATGGTATTATGAAGGGATAAGAAGCATAATGGTCGAATGGCCTATATGCATGTGTGCATGTGTGTGATATGGCATAAAATGCTTGCAATAAATAAATTACGTGTATGAATGATTATTTTGTCATATGCATGGGAGATATTTAATGAAATGTTATGTATGTAAAATGTATGAATCATGATATAGTTTGTGAAGCATTTAAGTATATACATGCTTATTGATAAGCATAAAATGAAGTGCATGGTAAAATGTATGGTTGTGATTATGTGTTATAAGATGGTATGTAAGATATAAAACAATAGAAGTGCAAGCTCGCTATGAGGGAGTGGTCGAATGGCTATGGCATGTAAATGGTATTTGTAATGCATGATATGTATGTTAATGTCTATATATGTTTACATGTATAAAAATAAATAATGCAGTGAATTATGTTTAATGGATTGGCCATATGATATCATAATTAGCCATAATGCTTTTAAGACAAATTGTGTGTATTTATGACAAAAAAAAGGATGTAAAGTTGTAGTGCATTCTTTATCAACTTAAATGCATGATATGGTGTATTTATGACGTGGTATGATTTTTATGTGGCATATTGCTTTATTAGTGCACCTATAGCATGTTCATGATGTATATGACATGTATTTATCAAGATGAAATCTTTAGTAGCATGTATATGATGTATTTATTAATACGGTGATTGTGTGCATGAGCTTATAAGCCATATGCATATATTATGGCAAATTAATGTCATGGAAATGTGTAATGCATTTATTATAAAAGTGTAATGATATAAAGCGTTCATTAGCATATGCTTGTAAAGACTTAATATATGGCATATTTATGAGGTGTGGCATGCCATAATAATGTAATAAGTTTATAATCACATTTTTCCTAGTTTAGACATTAGTTGCGTAAACTAATATAACTAAAAGCATTATTAAGTGGTATTAATATGGTGAAATTAAAAGAAAATGGTTAATAGCCCATGCAAGTAAACAACTTAGTCGGATAGGTTGACTAGTTAGCTAGGAGTCATAGTAGCTGTTAAGGTACTTTGATACCTTCGTAGCCTTTGAGTTGTGATGCATGAACCTTTAGGTTACTTTTTATTCTGACCTTTGAGTTTGATGTGTGTTGATAATATGATTTTTTTGACCTTCGGGTCTAATGCATGATAATCTATAAGTGTATGATTTTTTCACCTTCGGGTCTGATACTAGGGGGCCTATGTGGTTTCGAGGGCCTAAGTGGTCCTCAGATACTATATTATCCATAATGTTATTATTTCTTAAATATAGACTTTAATAAATGGACTGTATTAAATAATGAATACGTTTACATTAGATATGGCATAATTTAATGGTGAATGATTTTTATGATGCGATAGGTAAATATCTTATGCCATGCTTGTGTATTTATTCATATTGTGGTTAATCTTGCAAAATATGTGAGATTGTGAATTTTTATATTTTACATAATACAATATGTTGTTATTTGGCATTTTAAGCAAGTTATATTGATTACACTAATAAGCTATTGCTTAGTGTATTGTCTATTTTTGCAATTCATAGGTAAAGTGATGATTTGAGCAAAAGCCTTAGATCATCAAGTTTCTAAAAGCAAAAGAATATTTTGACATATTTTGATCTAAATTTTATGATTTATATATAGATAGCACTCATATGGGTTGTATTTTAGGGAATGAGGCCTAAACTATATACAATGTTAATTTTTGAATTTTTGTCTTTAATTATTTTAAAGTTGATTTCTCAACTGTATTGATTGCATTGATATATCTAGTGCATTTTTTGTGATGTTACTGATGGATTTACGGTGATCAGAAGGATCACAAGAGTTGAGAATGAGAAAATGTTTATAAAAGTGCTTTTGATATTATAGGTTACTATTCATATTTGGGATAGTGTCCTGATACAACAATTATGCTACTAGATTTTCGACACGAGGAATTCCAAATATGGAAAGTAACTAGTTTATGAAAATTTTTTGTAAACCCATTTTTTATAAGATAAATGTTTTGTTAAGAATGATTTTAAATGGGTTAACATGTTAAGAGTTCAAATAATGCATTTGTGTGCATATCTCTTAATCAGGCTAGACGACTGGCTGATTTTCAGACCAAGTAAGAGGTGTCACCCTATGTGTCATGTGCATATGGGAAATATAATATTGTACATTGATATATGTGTGTTTTGTGGTAATCATGAATGATTTATGTTCCACTATGCAAGTTTTGCTTAGTACATTGGCCTTTTTATGCATAGGTTAAAGTCTTCCAAATTCAATAGAGAAAGCATTACAAGTGGGGATCTATAACTGCATTTTGATCATACCAAATTTACTTTTATTCAAATATTGTTTATTCAAATTTTTTTTGTATAAATATTGGCTACATTTTTTATTTTATCAGCTAATTTAATGAGTATTCCATTGAGATGTATAATCAAAGGATTTGGCCAGTTTTGAGTGGCTTTGAATGTTTTGATAAATTTTTGGTTTTAAAATATGGATGTCTTTATTGATTTAAATGTGATTACTACATAGTTGTATAAGTGTGAATATGAATAAAAGTGAAGTGTTTACATGATTAGTTATTAGTAGCCTTAGGCACATAATGTGGCACTCTTACATCTGGCATCCTTGGATGTCAGTCGAAAGGGTGTCATAATTTGTGATATTAGAGCCAAGTTGGGAAATTACCACAAAATGTGATGCCCCTTCTGCTAACATCTAAGCATGCTAGTTGTTGGAGTGCCGCATTATGTGCCCAAAGCACTAGTAACTAGTCATGTGCACAATTCACCTGTATTCACATTCACACTCATATAATTGTTCAACAATCTCATTAAAAACAATAAAGACATCTATTGTATAAAACCAAAAGTTTATCAAAACATTCAAAGGCCCTCAAAACTAGCCAAATCCTTTGATTACAAACCTTGATGGAATACTCATGAAATAAGCTAATAGAATAAATGAATATAGCCAATAATTTGTTCAAAAAAATCCAATGAAACATTAAACAATATTTGAACAAAAGTAAATTTGGTATGATCAAAATGTAGCTACAGATCCCCACTTGTAATACTTTCTTCATTGAATCTTAAAGACTTTAACTTACACATGGAAACACCAACACACTAAGTAGAACTTGCTTATTGGTACATAAACCCTTAATGATTACCCTAAATCACACATACATGAATGTATAATATTATATTTCCCATATATAGGGGTAAGCATGGGTCAGATCAGGTAAAAAATTGACTCGACTCATAATAACCCGAACCTGAACCCAAACTTGAGAGTGGCATACTATCCGAACTAAACAAAAGTGGAATTCAGGGCCTGAACCAAAGAACCCATAAAAATTAATGCTCAAAATGAATAACTCGAACTACCCAAAAAAAGAATACCTTATACCACACATACATAACAATTTTCCAACAAATTATTCAAATAATTACCATACAAATTCTCTAAAAAAAATTCCAACAAATCTTCAACCAATAAAATTGTATATAATAATTCAAGAAAATAAAATTGTTATTTTACACAAATGAATCTAAAATTAGCTAATACAAATTCATTCTCCAAAATTTTGCATTTTCCTTTTCAAGCTTTAAGTCTTTAAACAAACAAACCTATAACTTAACATGAAGACATTATATTAAAATTTTCATCAAATAATATATACCTCAAACACAAGTATATAATTAAAAAAATTAACATAAACTAATAAAATTGATTTATTGAATTGAACTACCTCAATCTTAATCATTAAGATCTTAGATTTATAGATTCCATATTAGATGATGCTCCCATATTTGCACTTGATTGGGTCCCTTGACTCTTCTTTTGATTGAATTTTTCCATTTCTAAAAAATGACGAATCAAAATTTAATATTTTGTGTAAAGAAAAATATGAAAACATAAATAAATTAAGTCTAGTAAGTAGAGTTTAAATAGATACTCACCATCTTCAAGCTTTTTAATTATGTCTATATCTTTCTCAACTTTTACATACTTATGAGAACATCGAAGCCAATTTTGTATGCATATCAAAGCCTCAACAACTTTATGTGTCAAAAAAATCCTAAAGGGATCGAGTGTTCTCTAATTAGCACTAGATGCTGATTTTAAAGCCATTGTAGAAATAGGGATGGCTAATATATCTCGAGCCATGTATGAAAGGATAGGAAATCTTTTAGAATTTACCTTTCACCATTTCAAGAACAAAAAATCCTTTTATCATCATTATACACGATCTCATTCAAATACAATTCTAGCTTAGTTTTCCTATCTTTAGTAGTCCCATTTTCTACTCTTCTACACTTGATTCTTTGTTTAGGAATGCCTCTTTCTTCTATATTCACATTAGTTGGGACTGAAGTCTCTTAGTGGTTAACTGATGAATTGACTTTAGGTTAAAGTTTTTTTCTTATACTCTTCAAACAACTCAGACATGGCAATTTTAACACTATCAAATAAATGCTTACCCCTATGATCACCATACATAGTTTGAAGGGAATCCTCCATATATTCAAGATTAGAAGCCATGAAAATTATTTTATTCATTTATCATAGTTCCCCTAATACTTATCAAATTTACTCTACATTTTAATGGTTATATCTTTCAACTCACTACCATCACTTGTTTTCCAATTAGACAACTTAACATACAAATCATTAATTTTAGTCTAATATGTAATAGATGTGATGTAAATGGAATTACAAATGCATAGAGTAGCAATATAAAATTAATGAAACATTTGAGCTATTCTCTTAATCAAATACCAATCTAAAAAACCAAGAACTCCACCTTGATTATCAGAATTTAACTTTACTCAAAAGTATGGTTCTGTAATCTCAAATGTATCAAATGCCCTCTCATATTTTTTAGCCATACTCAACATCAAATATATGGAGTTCCACGTAGTTGGTACATCTAAACACAATGACCTAGAACATTTTAGTCCCTCTAATTCAACACAGTCTTTAAACTTTTTTAATCTACCAGATGAGGATCTTACATATTTAACTGCATTTCTAATTCTAACCACAAAACTATCACATCATTCAAATCTTTTTAACATCTAAATTGAAGATGTGAGCAATACAACTAACATTTATATACTTTCCATTTGTTACAATTTTCCCTAAACATAGAAATCCTGTTCTTTAAATGATATATCATTTTTTGATTTAAAGTAGCATTATTAGTTGTGATGGAAAATACTATCTCAATGCCCTAATATTTTAAGCATTTTTCTATCTCAGAAGCCAACAAATTACCTTTATGATTAGAAAATAGGAAAAAACTCAAAATTTTTTTACTTAACTTCCAAACATTGTTAATAAAATGAGCAGTGACAAACATATATCAGCGGTTATACAAACATATTGGGCATTTTTTTTATAAACATCTTTAAAGTCTCTTTTTCATCCTCATACAATTGAGAACAATCATGTGATACTATCCATCGAGATGGAATTTTGAACATAGGATTCAAAAATTTTGAATTTAGGATACAAATTAAGTACAGATTCTTAAACCTTTCTCCTTTAACAAATCTAAATGGAAGCTTATCAAGAATGATCATTAATGTAAGATAATTTCTACTATATTCTTGATCAAATTTCCAATTAACTAAAATTCCCATAATTTCATCTTCCTTTGATGGTTGAAAAGAGAATTATTTTTGCCTAGTTTCTATATAATATGGGTGTTTTTTTTTTTCCAATTTTTCATATGGTTATTAAGTGATGTAATGCCATATTTCTTAGGGTTACAATAAAATTCTTTATCACAATATATACATTTGCCTTTTTGGACACCATTATCATCATAAATAACTTTATAGTGATCCCAGACAATAAACCTTATAGGAAGTGTCTTCTTCTTTTTAAAAGATGGCAACCCCTTTGAAACTTTACTTAAATTGACCTCTATTGTAGGTGGCCTATGGATTTATGGTGCTTCACTAATTTCCTCTTCAACTTCCATATTTTAAAACATTTATAATCGAAAAAGAACATATTAAGTACATGTACATTAATCTTAAACCATATGAATTACAATTATACATTCTTAAACAAAACAAAATTAGATTAGGTATATTAATTAAAACTACCTAGTCTCTTCATTTAAAAATTAGATTTCCCTTTTTCTTATACATAAATTAAAACTACCTAGATAATTTATCTAAGAACTCATAAATCCCTTATCAATTACTCTTGGCCGTCATGTATTTATCACATACTCATAACATAATTTAATTTATCAAAAATCACCTTAACTTAACTAAACCAATTGTCAATGCTCCAACATACTTATAAGAACTAAACCAATCTTCCAAACCACATAATTCATAGTATGAATTCTCTAATTAATGCTTTCATATTTAAATGGCATGGCATCTTCACTCAAGAACACCAATTTAACTAAAAAAAATAAAGCATCATTCATAAAATTCATAGGGTGTGTATATAACCAAATTACATAATTGCTGTAAATGGTTACATAATTAAGTCAAAAGGTGTGTGTACAACTAAAATTACATAATTTGCATCAAATGATTATTGAATTTCTACAACTTGACTATACATAAATCAAGAATTTAATTTACAATTTCAAATCAAGAAATTAAGCTTTTAACAACGTGTACTATAATTCTTTAAATTAGTCAGAGATTCAAATGCCTTTTTTTTTTTATAACTTTTAAGCTTTTTGATCCAAATGAAATATTACTATTGTTAGGTTGAAATGGATCACTAGCTATACATGTATAAGAAAAAGAAAAAAGTTTGGAATTGGAAGAAGAAGTGAACATATATAGTAGCTAGGGTTCTGCTAATTTTTCAACTCTAATTAATTCATAAAGTATAAATAGAAATTTGGGATTGGGGAAGCCAATACAAAATACCTTATAGGAGCATAGATTGTGTGCATGGACTTTAAAGGATTTGTTGGTATCGCTCGAGGCTCACTATTGTTATGCATGATCTAAGGGAGAGGGAGTTCAATTGTTTGGGATTGGGACTTTAGGTATTGTTTGGTATTGGCTATAGTGCATGAGCTGAGGGAGAGGGAGTTCATTTATTTGATAACTAGGTAGTAGTTGGATGATGTTGTGCTAGTTGGAATACCTAAATGATTGTTTTTTTTTTTGGTTTGGTTTGAGTTGGGCAGGGTTTTCACCCAAACCAAACTGAACCAAAAAACAACTATTAATCCTCCTTTTTTGTCTAGCCAAACTGACCTGAATAACCTAAGAAACTCAAACCAAAATATTCAATTTGGTTTAGGTTTCTTGAGTTATTTGGATTAATTGCACACCCTTACCTATATACATATAACACATAGTCATATTATGATAGTTTTCATAGATTGTCATACACAACACACACACACACACTTATGCATGTTCATAAAATGGTGTGTGAAAATCATATAATTCATTTGTAAAGCTTGTTCACTATTACATAACAATATTGTATCATATTCTTTTATCATGCTATATGCGAATTTTAGTTCATCTTTTTTGTTTAGTTAGCTTATACCCTAAACCACACTAGACTGGATAATGGGCTATATGGCACCCTTGGGACTTATACATTCGTACACAAGAAATGAAATTAGTTACATAGTACTCTTTAAGCTTATGCAACCATATCTATATAGTATATAGTTATATAAAGTCGTTAGGACTTACATGGTTGCACCCATTAAACAAATTAGTTGAGTAGTGTTTTCAAAACATACGTGGTTGTACCCACTACACTGATGCTATAATGGCAACAATAATATAGTAATTCCAAATCTCTATTGGCATGCCAACTATCCAACTACTATTGCATGTCTAACAATACATAAGCTTTCATTTGGTTATTTTATTCCATTTAACATTTTTATGTGTAACATGCCATTTCAAGCCACTTTTACAAATGTTATAGTACAGTCTCATTATCTTAAAAGCCCAATAGGTTTACATACCTATTCATTATATGACACATTTATCATACATATATTTTATGTACTTACTACATGTGGATGTCATAGTTAACCATCATGCCTTGTAACATTATGCATAACACTTCATGTTATGATTCAATAGTTTAAATAGAAATCTCAACGTAACACAAGATTACTTCTCATGATAGCTCGTATTCCATAATAATTACTAACATCATCAAGTGTACAATGTCTCATGTTACATTAGAAATATCCACTATAATGTTCAATGGTTGCTTTAAGATATCCAACAAAGAATTGAAACAAAACATTCAAAAATAAATAATTAATTATTCTTACACATAATGTTATCCTTATTTTTCATCCACATACTTATGAGAAATCATGTAATTTTTTTTAGCAATCTAGTTAGTACTTCTGCAAAAATTATTTAAATTAATATAAAAATGCTCTTGAAAATCCCTTTTAAAAATAAGCAAATGAGTTTTAAAAATTTTATTTTATAACTATTATTAAGGGGCCATAATAGTCCGTAAGCCCCTTATTTAGCTAAAAGCTATTCAAGGACTTGCAAGGGATCAGAACTAAGAGGCTTACATTCTAACAGTTCTAAAATGCAATTTTAACTAAGCGGCTTACATTCCAACAGTTTTAAAATGCAATTTTTCTTCGAAATTTGCAGGAAAAACACATCCAATCAATTCAAATCATGAGATTTTCATTGTCAATTGGTTTCTAATCAGATTAAACATATTTTTGTGCAATTTCCATATGAAATGCACATTAAAACACATAACTCAATAATAATTTCATCAAGAAATTCAGTAATTTCAAAAAATAAAAAATAAAAATAAGAACCCTAAACTAAAATTTTATCAAATTCACAATAGATAATTATGAAATAGTTTATGTACATACTCTGGAAATTGTTAAGGGACACTTAGGAATCTATTATAAGCCTTTACAATGCATTTCTCTTTTGATTTGGCCTATAAAGTTTCTCCTCTTTCCTCTTCTTTAACATGAACGGTAGCCCCAATTCCCATGAACAATAATCACATATCAATTGGCAACTATAATCAATGAAAATGAAGAAGTAGATGAAGTAAGAAACACATTACCTTAATGAGTATATAGCCAACCTTGTAGAATAGTAGTGGTTGCGATAAATAGTGGAGAAGAAGAAGAAGAAGAAGAGGAAGAAAAACATTAATTTTTCTTCCTTTCAACTATTCATTTGGCTATTTATATGTCTTTAATGAATGGCTAAGATTTCACTCTTGGCACCCATCCAACAGCTACATTTTATCAAGATTAAATGCTACTTTAGCCCTTTTAATATTGCAAAAATAATTACATATTTAATACTCTATCCAAAATTATTTTATGACACCCCTTACCTTGTCTGACCACTAGACACGAATAAGGATTGACACACAAACTGAAATTTGAACTTATGTGGAAAAAACCTTTATTAATTAAAGGCTTATTGTTTAAAATTAAAACATAATTTGTATACATATAATTATAAAAATATGGATTTTTAAAAGCTATTTTACAAGGTTCACTATTGGGGTATTTGTGCCAAAATTTTTATAGCATAATGGTTGTATTGGGCACTATCCCAAATAGTAGTCTACATAAAAACAACACTTCTAAAACATTTAATCGCACCATAACTTCATATGGGTCAATCTAACCCTCCAATACAACTCAACAAGCTCAATACTCAAAAATAAAATTTCAACATTAAATCATACATACTCAAGCAGTTTTTATATATAGCAAT
Source organism: Hura crepitans (assembly GCA_948208565.1). Lineage (NCBI taxonomy): Eukaryota > Viridiplantae > Streptophyta > Magnoliopsida > Malpighiales > Euphorbiaceae > Hura > Hura crepitans. The sequence goes on along the minus strand of CANXYI010256004.1, from coordinate 1,433 downwards.
TATAAATTACAAAATACATGTAAAACATAGATTAGGCCCAATCCTTTAATTACATAAGAATGCCACTAACTGTAATGACCCAAAAATCCTGACTCTCGTGAATAGTACTTCCCAGGATGAATAGTGCTTTCGAAAACCCGAGTCACACTAAGCATACCAACGGAAAGTATTAATGACAAGAGAATTTTGGGCAAAGTTTGAAGCCAATCCAAAGTTGTTCGGATGGTTAAAAATGCTACTTAAGATTTTATAATAGTGTCTTATGAATAGTGCTATAGGTAAAGCTAAACAGTAAAATAAATAAAAAATTACTCAAAATAATCCAAAAATATTACAACCTGATACTTAAATATTTTGCATAGTCTAATGGCTTTGGAATCAAAATTTTCTGAGTTCGGGAGCTATTTTTGCCTAATTTTTGGCACACAAAATATATTAATGTTTTTTAGGTTATTGTCGAAATTTGGGCTCGAGATTTTGAGAGGATTTAGGGAATTTTGGGGATAGGAGTGGAGGAAAATTGACTTTTCTATTAGTTATAATAATTTTTTAAAGCAAAGAAATTTTTTTTTTCGAAAAGTATAAAAGGACAAATTTTTATCTCCTCCCCATACACACCATAAACACCTCATCCACCTTCATTCCCTTGCCAAAAGTCACCCCTCTCCTTTTTTCTCCTTCCTTGGTTTCTCCTTCCACAAAGGGACCTATGTTATGAGATTACACCCGAAACGATGAGCGTTTTAAGATAAGTCCATGGACACCAAAATCGTCCGGAACAATAGAGTATTTTGGGAGGAAAATTGAGAAGAAAATTGAGGTGAATAGTAACCTTCTCTCTCTCAAGTTTTATTTTACTGCAAATTTTATTTTTCATGGGTTCCTAGTGTAATGCCTGAAAAATCACCCTTTTTTGAAAAATACTCCCAAGCTCGATATAGTGATATTCAAGACACTGAAAGGCCACATAGTAGCCAAAAGGGGTATTGGTCAATTGAACATTGATCAACCAAAAAATGATGAAAAGAAGTGAATTAAAAAATTTAGCAGAACCAATAAATCATTTCAGGCTGATAGCTAATGAACAGTGACCTTAATTAGGGTTATGCCAAGAGATCTCGGGGAAGTGCCCGAACGGATTTAAAAATATCAGACCCTTAAGCTCAAAAATTCTAATGAGTCTATTAAAGAAGGAATTTTAATATTTTGAGGTCATTTGATATTTTTTTCAAAATTTTTGAATTACGCGGGTGAATAGTAACTCTAACTCCTAAAGGAGTTTTGACTTAAAATTTTGTGGGACCTTTAATGGATATAATTGAGAATTTTTGAAACTAGAATTATGAATTTTAGAGGTCTAGAGACTTATTTAGAATTTTCAAAATTTAAAAAGAAATAGAATTAATTTGGGCCATCCGGTTGATAAGTGGTAT
>CANXYI010255984.1:0-16967 GCA_948208565.1 Hura crepitans | reverse complement strand
CTAGGGTGCTTTTCCACCCTTGTCACCACCACTTGGACTAGGATTTGTTGGCTCCCTCACTCTTGATGTTTCTCCTCCTAACATACACCAATTTCACTTAATAAAATTTCTAGAAAATTACCTATAGCTCAAATAGAAATTATAACACCATAGCTATTATTAAAATAGTCTAAATTAACTATACTAAAAATAAAAAATTGAATTTGAATAATTTTGCTTACTTGAGTTATTATTGACTCAAGTAGTGAATTTTGTAAACTAGCTCCTTTTTCTTGAAATTCTTGGTGGAACTAAGGCTTTTGGATGATAGAGGTTTAATTTAGATTAATTTTGGAAGGATTTGTGTGAGTTTTGGAGAGAGAAAATTAAAAAAAATGGTGTTTACCCATTACTCATGCCATCGGCCATAGAGGACTTAGGAAGAAGAAGACGACCTTCCTTCAAGTGGGCTATAACTAGATTTTATTTAGCTCCTATGGGCTGGGCTGGGCCCATTAATTTGGCCCAAATAAGGCACAATTCTCTTATATCCATAATAAGTCACTTTTTCCTTGAAAAATTCAAAAAATATTATCTACATGTCCAAATATTCCCCTTTTAGTTGTAAAAATTCTCAATTACTGAGACTAAGGCCCACGTAAAATTTTGGCTCAAAATTCCTTTGGGAGTAAAAAGTCACTATTCATCATAAATTGAGTTTAAAATTCAAAAATTCGTAAAATATTCCCTATTGCTCAGAAAATTCTCATTCTAGTTTTAAAATTCCTAATTAAATGAAACTAAGGTCCATGCAAAATTTCAACTTAAAATTCTGCTGTTGATTTTTCAGCACTGTTCACAAATAGAATAAATACTCATAAAAAAATATAAGTTAACCTTAGAAAATTGTAATTCCTCTTCCATCATACTCAGTGTAATTTTTGAGGTTCAGGATATGGTATTTTTGAGACCATCCGAACACATTCCCAATCTCAGGGCTGTCCCAGCCCAAAATCTTTTTATCTCCGAAAACATTGGTTTATGACCTAATATAAATTATTGATTTTGCTAAAAATTTTAATTCATTCATTTTCCCTAGTTTCAAGCCCATCAAAGTTTTATGACCAATATACTGGTCATCGAACTCAGAATGATAACCCGCACCATGGGGAACATTATCTTAGTTCGTCTGGTACCATTCACCAAACTTTGACTTTTCGGGCGTTACAATCCTTGTGCCAAAAATTTAGTAGCATAACAGCTACACCGATGCACTATCCCAAAATGAATAGTAACTTACATATGAAAATAATACTTCTATATTACAATCATCTCATTCTCAACATCAATTTGGTCCTTCAACCATTCATAATAATAGCACATGATAATCACAAAAATAAGTGATAATAAATATCAAAATATAGTTTAAAACCTATTTGAATAGTTACAAAATTGTAATAATCCTAGATTAGGCCTAATTCCTCTTATGTTACATACAAGTGCCATCTAACCATTTATATCACAAAAATAATATATACAAATTAGCAAAATATTGAAAAAAGTAGCTTGCTTCTAATTTGCAACAATTTTAAGGCTTTGACTCTAATCTAGTTCTTTAACCTATGCATCGCAAATAAAACAATGTGCTAAGCAAATATGCTTAGTGGTGAAATTAAGGAAATTTAATGTACTCATGCATTAGCAAGCCTATGCAAATGAAATGGCAAATTACAAACATATGGCGACATTCTTACATGCTCTTAGCATACATATAACAAAAAAAATTTATATAAGCATGCAACAAATTCATAAATATAAACATTCATCTTAATGTCCATAAACATAACCAAATATTTCAATAATTAACAATTTTATCCCTTGAATAAGTTAATGTCCATACTTAGGAAAACACTTATCTATATTAGACAAAGGCCCACATACCAAACCTAAAGGTCATTAATGGACTTGAAAGTCATTTCCAGACTTTAAAGTTATTATCAGACCTAAAGGTTATAATCTAGGCCCGTAGGTTATTACCAAACCTGAAGTTCATTAAAAATACATAGAAGTGTCCTAGCACCTGCTCAATCCCTAGTTGATTGGTCAACCTATCTAATCTAGGTTGTTAAATAGCATGGGCCAATCACCATATTTTTATTTTTCTCGATTAATTAATTTAAATAGTTTAATTTAATTAAATATGGTGGTTAAGCCAATATATGACCAACTGGGAAATAATATCTTTTATGCTTCCATAATGTTCATCATATCCTTCTTTAAGCATATGTTGAATAAACATAATAAGCTCATGAGTACATACTACATAACATGATTATCTTTGCTTAGGATGTCAATATAATCATGCCTATATACATCTTCTCATAATCAATATAACCATATAAGGAAATGCTTTTCATAAAAAACAATCCATTATTCCATCATGCACATTTCGGCCGTAATGCCTCACATATATCACATTCATATGAATCTAAATTATTAGGCATGTTTAAACCAATAGCACAACTACATTAAATCTCATAGGCCATTCGGCCTTATCATATATATACATGCCCAAAATGCTTATTTAGGACATTTTAACATACACACATTAACAATATCCACATGCCAAGCCTAAGGTCAATTTCAGCCTAAATCACACACAAACATGCCATTCATTTCGTCATTATTCTAGGCATTTATTTCCACTTAATAAAACAAACAAGCAAAGTTAAAACATATAATTGCATTAATTACATTAAATTTCAAAATTTCTATATTTTTGTACATGCACTCATAAATGCATAGACATATACACATATTAAATTTCTTAAATTTCACTTGCTACGAGTTTAACTAGTGATTACAATCATGCTCGCTCCTTTGCATTGCTCTTATCCTTTTGATTCTTTCCTAGGTCAACTGCCAATTACATATTTGATTTTGTAAAATTTGTATAAAATCAAATATGCTTTAGAAATTAAATTTGACTGCATAGATAGACTTTTGGGCACCAACAGAACATAGGAAAATATCAAAACTCAAAAAAATTTACCCAAACCAAAAATGGTGACTATTTATCGATACTCTAAACTAAGCAAATCTTTCAATTTTTCCATAAAATTCCACTTCTAAAGGCTTTTAAAGGTCATGGATGCTAGGACATTTGGATTAGGTGTGATAGAATGAGAGGCATTTGAGGAGGGAAGAAGAAAACATCACACTTCCATGGAGGAAGGTGGTGTCAACAAGAAGGAAGAGAGGAGGAGGAGAACTATTCCTAATTTGACTTAAATTAATTCAAATTAACCTATTTTATAGTGTGGACAAAAATTCCACTTAAGTCCCCCAAATTTTTCTTTCTTATTTCCACTCTAATCACTATCAATTAAACTCAAATAAACTTCTTTAAAATCTTATAATTAAACCCTCTAAAAATTAAAGCTTGAAAACCAAGAAAAACTTAATAAAATACCATTATTTTGTTTTTTTCAATTTAGTAAAAATACTTACGGAACTCTAAAAAAGTCCAATTCTAGTGCCAATGGACTATTTGGAATATTTAACTATCTGGTTGTACTAATCTTAAAATTTTCTGAGTAATTTTTGAATATTTTTACAGTTCAGCTAAAACTAAGTCACTATTCATGTGACACTGCCGTAAAAATTAAGTGTCCATTTTACCCACTTAAATGACATTATTTTGACTTCAAATTTTACCCAAAATTATGTTATGATTAATACTTCCATTAAGTAAGATTAATACTCCTGCCCTCAAGAAAGTATTATTCACGTCCCAAAAAGTACTATTCATAACACTAGAATTTTTTGAGCATTGCAAGTAGTCCATCCTTATAGGAATGAAGTGGGTTGTCTTGGTCAATTTGTCAACTGTTACCCATGCGACATCACATTTACTCCTAGTTGTAGGTAATCCCATCACAAAATCCATCGTTACCTTTTCCCATTTCTATTTTAGAATTGCTATAAGGTGAAGCAATCTAAAAGGAACCTAGTGTTTTACTTTAACTTGTTGGCATGTCAAGCACTTACTCACATGTTTAATCATATCCTTCTACATTCCTAGCCACTAATAGTAGGGCTTTAAATCTAGGTACATCTTTGTACTTCCTAGATCCATGGCATATAAAGCCTTATGAGCTTCTTGCAAGATCTACTTCTTTATTGCTTCTACATTTGGAACTAATAATCTATCACGATAGTATAGGCAACCATCTGCCTTAGTCCCAAAATTTTAAGCCTTCCCCTCTTTGACTCGACTCATAATCTATGTAAGCCATTCATCTTGCATCCGAGCTTCTTTCACTTGCTAGGTCAAGCTAGGTTTCACTTGTAGTTTAGCTAAAAGAGTTTCATTATTCTCACTGCAAAGCTTAGGTTTGTTATTCTCATGGCAGCTATGAACTTCCAACTCAAGGCCTCTGCAACCATATTTGCCTTCCCTAGGTAGCAGCCAATCAAGTAGCCATAGTCTTTTATTAGTTCTAACCATTGCTGCTATCTCAAATTCAATTCTTTTTGAGTGGAGAGGTACTTGAGGCTCTTATGATCTCTGTAAATATAACATCTCTCACTATACAAGTAATGTCTCCACACTTTTGAGGTAAAGATAATAGCAGCTAGTCCTAAGTCATATGTAGGATAGTTTCTCTCATAGGGTTTTAACTGTCAGGAAGCATAGGCTACTACCTTGCCTTCCTGCATCAGCACACACCTAAACATATTATAGGAAGTATCATTGTAAATCATAAAATCCTTCCCCTATTTCAGTTGAGTAAAAATAGGAGCCTCAATTAACATAGTCTTTTGAGTAAGAATGGGAGCCTCAATTCACATAGTCTTTAACTTTTCAAAATCTTCTTGATATTTATCATCCCACACAAACTTCACATCTTTCCTCAATAGTCTTGTCATCAGTGCTGTAATCATGGAAAATCCCTTCACAAACCTTTTATAATATCCAGCCAACCTTAGGAAACTTTGAACCTTAGTGACATTTCTAGGTGGTTTCAACTTTATCACTACTTTCATCTTGCTCAAGTCAACTCTAATACCTTTGGCTAAAGCAATATGGCCTAAGAAGGCTACTTTATTTAACCAAAACTCACAATTAATCAATTTAGCATAGAGTTATTTCTTTGTCAAAGTCTGTAATACCAGCTAGAAATGCTGCTTAACCACTTTTTTAGTCCTTAGAGTATACCAAAATGTCATCAATGAACACCATTACAAATTGATCCAATTATGGCTTGAAGATCCAGTTCATTTAGTCCATAAATACTACTAGGGCATTAGTAAGCCCAAGGCATCACTAAGAATTCAAATGACCATAACACATCCGAAAAGTAGTTTTAGGAATGTTGGACTCTTTAATTCTTAGTCAGTGGTAGCGTGATCTCAAATCAATCTTAGAGAACACACAAACTCCTTACAGTTGGATGAATGAAACATCAATTCTAGGTAAGGGATATTTATTCTTGGTTGTCATTCTATTTAACTATCTATAATCAATACACAATCTAAGTAAACAATCTTTCTTTTTCACGAACAACACTTGTGCTCCCTAAGGAGAAACACTCAATCTGATAAATCCCTTGTCAAGCCACTCCAGTAGCTGCACCTTTAACTCTTTCAATTATGCAAGGCTTTAAGATAAAAGAGCCATGGAAATTGGTGCAGTACTCAGATATACCTCAATCTCAAAGTCAATTTTTGACCATGGTGATAGCCTTAGCAATTTATCAGGGAATACCTCTGGAAATTATAACATTATAGGTATCTAATCAAGGCTTAACTTGACTTTTTAGGTATCAACCACGTGTGCCAAGTATGCCTTATATCTCTTCTATATTAATTGTCTGGCTATAGCTGCTGAGATAATATTAGCAAAGATATCCCTTTTTTAATAGATAATCACCTCTATTCCATCTAGAGTTTTAAGAGATTGCTTCTTCTATTTAGAGCCCACTATTGTTTCATGTCTAGGCAGCCAATCCATCCCTAGGATTATATCAAACTCATTAAATGGGAGCTCAATGAGATCTACTGGAGGTATATGTCCTTAAGCAACTAAGGGATAATCTTTGTATACTTTGTTAACTATCACTTGTTGCCCAATCAAGTTTTTAACTAAGATATCTAAGTCTCTAGGTTTTGGTTGTAACCGTCTATCCTATGCTCGTACAATGCGAATGTAAGAGTATGTAGAACCTAGGTACATCAAAGCTAAGGCAAGCAACTTAAATAAGGAAAATGTACCCATAAAGACATCGAGAGAGCCAGCCTCCTTCTAGCTCAGATTGCTTACTACCTCATCGGGGCTTATGCCTTAGATATGGGCCTCTTACTAGGACTAGATCTCTCACTCCTAACCTCACTCTAGTTCTTAGTAAAAGTAGTTCAAGATGCTTGCATCTGTGTTGTACCTCTTGTCTCTTTATGTAGTCCCTCTAAAAGTGGTCTCTGGACCTGCATGCAAAACAAGCACTAGGGTGAGTCTTCCAAGAAGTCCCTAGATTTCTCCCTCCATAAGTTCCATACCTCAATGGACCACTCCAAGCTATAAGTGTAGGGGCACTAGTAACCTGTTGCTGCCTAGCCTGAACTAAGAGCCCCATCTAGACCCCTTTGTTTGTCCCTATCCCTGCCTCTATGGTGGCTGGGTCTGAGATGTATGTCCTCCTTTCTCTTTCTTACTTTTCTCTGGGGTTTAGCTAGCTTGCCTTTAGGCAACGAATCTCTTCTTTTGATAGGTCTCCCTTTATTCCTTTAATAGCTCCTCCATGTCATGTTAGACCCCAACTTCTGGTCCAATTTTTATGAGCATACAATTAGAATTTGAAGAATTAGTGTGGAATAAAATTAATGTACATATCGTGTAGAGTCGGTTGGTGTGAACTATAAAGCCAAAAATGATCGAATGGCTAAATGGTAATTTTATGGAAAGGCGAGGGGTAAAATGGGAAATTCACTATTTTATGGTCAAAATGTGGATAGAGATGCATGAGAGTAATAAGGAAGTGACATGTGACCTAATAAGGATGACAAAATGCATGAAAAATGAGATTTAGGAGTGGGCCCCAATGAATAGTGCCACTCAGGGTGTGAATAGTGTCCCCAGGCCAAATTGAGCTAACTCGATCAAAAATTTGTATTTATTATAAAATGCATTGTGGTGAAATTTAAGGAGCATTTGAGGTCATATAAGAGGTTAAAATTTGAAAACAAATTTTAGATTTATGATCTACAGTAGAAAGTAAATTACTTAAAGCTAAATGGAAAAATTTAGAAACGTGCCTAGAAAATTTTGAAAGTGGCATGTCTTGATGGTCAAAAATTATGAGAAATCTAGAAATCACAATGTTGGAATTTTCTGAAGATGGAAACTATGAGAAAAAAATTAATGAAATAAATTTAATTAAATGTACACATGTGTAAGGAAAATGACAAATAATTATGTAGGGAGCATTTTGGAAATGAATTATGTGGGGAGCATGTAGGAAATGAATTTGAGTCACCAATTTGTAAGTATCTTAGACCTAAGTTAGGTAATTTTATGAGTTAGATTAATTATATTAGTAAATATTGAAGTAAGTGATTAAATATTAGTGTGATTAATGTTATTTTTATGGTATTTTCATATGAGGTATGGTTATAGAGTTAGTAAAGCATGGTGAGTGTAGGGTAAAAAGGGATAAATGAAGATTAACAAGAGGAATGGAGCTAAGGAAGGTATGTGTACTATAGGTTTATGTACATGTGAAATGTGATGTAATTATGTTGTTTTGGATGAATGAATTATATGGATGAAAGTATTACATTGTTTTGGATGGATAAATTACATGGATAGAAGTATTATGAGATTTATATTAAGATGTCTAGAAGTATGGAATATAAGGAATAGGGAATAAAAATAACAACATAATTAACCGGCATGAATTTGCATAAATTATGGAATTTTGTACTCAATGAAAATTGATAGCTTGGTTTTAATGACTAAATGTAGTAAGATTTGGAGATTGAAAACATAATTAGGACTTAAGAGAATTATGATAGAGTGGATAAAATATTGAAATAGAATAATTAAGGCAAGGAAGCAATTATTGCTAAAATTGATATTAAGTAATATTAGTTATTTTATAGTCAATTAAATGTAATTAAATTATAATAATAAATGAAGAATTTGATGTTGGAAAATAAATAATTGGAATGAATATTTAAAACTTAGATGTATGATAATTTGAAATGTATATAAATATATACTCAAGCTAACATGATATAATATATATAAACCATAATTAATAAGAGAAATAAATAAATTATAACCAATAAATAAGTTTAAGTGAATAACATGTATGTATAAATAATTATAAGTGGCCAATTAATTATGTAAAGGCATAAAAAAGAACATATAATACAAGGGGATGTGAGAATAAGGATTTAAAGGAATCAATTAAATAGAAATAGAATTGAATTTATTATACATACCTAACTAAAGAATTACAAGTTAAGTAAAAGATAAGTGAAAATAAGAAATATGGGGACTCAACTAGATAAATGATCTAGATAAATTATGATAAATATATAGAGATATATCGTATGCTTAAGTATCATTACATATTTATTTATTGGGACTTAACTAAAAATAGATGATGAGAACATATAAAATCAATTATATAATATAATTAACTTATATTAATTATTTTAAATGAGGTGAGTATAACTAGTTAAAATGAGAATGGTAGAATATATTCCTAATGCCTAAAAAAGTGAAAAACACAACGACCCAAATAAAAAGTAATTTGAATTTGAATCCAGAAAAAGGTATATGAACAATCTTTTAACATGAAATTGTATGAAATAAATTTAATTAGAGAGAGAGAATAAATGGTTTAATAAGATAAAGTATATATACATATATAATAGTTATAAATTCTAATTCTTAATTAATGACAATAAAAGATAGAAATATTGATTATATTCTAGACACGCAAAGGCCATAAAATAAATATCTATTTATTTAAGCATAAAGGATAAAGGAATATTTATAAAAATAAGTAATTAAGTAATTAAACACATTAAGGATACATTAAGAGTTTATATTGAAATGTTAAGTATTCGATAAATAACATTAATCCTATGAAAGATAATAAAGTAGGAATGAAGGTAAATTAAAGGACACTCCTACACATGAAAGATGAACAATGAAACATAACGATAAAGGATGTTACAAATAATAAGAAAACAACATGAAATTGATATTAAAGGGATATTTATCATAAACTTGAATGAGTATACCATAATTCTAATAAGCATATGATGATGATAAGTACACTAATAGAGTATGATTAAAGAAGAAATTAAGAGATAAGATGAATGAAGACATGAAAACATGAACACATTAATACCTAAATCTGAATGACATGAGATGAATGACTAATGATTAAAGCCCATATTGGTTGGACACTTATTAGATAGGTTGATCGATCAACTAGGAAGTTAGCAACTACTAGGACACTTTAGTATCATGACAGGTCAATCCACGAGGATAACTATGAGATGATATTGATCTTTTATAAAACTATATAGGTACAAATACCTTAAGGTCCACAAAGGGCCACTACACACTTTATGAGATTTAATGGCAGATGTAGCTGAACTAAGGTCCAAGAAGGGCCACTGCACACCTTGAGATTTGATAACAGAGTGCATTTGTCGAGGTCCAGAATGTGGCCCCTGCACATCTTATAGGATAGAGTATGGCCGTTAAGGTTCGGGATTTAAACCCAGCACAATTATGATGATTATGATGAGATATGACATGATGGAGTACGACCTTCAATGTCCAAAATATAAGCATCCACACATGTTGTGGTATCATTATCTAGTGATGAGAGTGATCTCTATCCAACATGGGTTAGAGCAAAAAATAAGTAGATGAAGCATATTAAATAAACATTAATGAGATTATAATATTTAAAAAAGTTGGAAATGTGAAAAAGGAAAAGCAGAGGTATTAAAAAGAAGAAAGAGAGATTGAATTAATAGAGAAATAAACTAATCATGTAATGACAAATATTATTATTGACACATGAATAAAATTTATTATAAATTTTATACATATCAAGACAGAACATATAACATAAATTTATTGAGAACTATATCTATGAATAAGATAAATTAATTACAGATATATACATAGAAATAAAATGTAGAAAGAGATATAAAATAAAGAAATGAATATAGTGAAAGGAAAAGAATAAGTAAAAACTACCATAAATGATTAATTGATAGATGTGAGTGTATTATTAGAGAATGTAGCAACATATAATTTATGAAAAATAAACTAAATTATCATCCAACACATAATCAGAGATAGACATGAGAGACAGCAACACCACTACTAGATAGAAAGATAAATTAGTATGAGATACTAGAGTTTTGAACAGAATAGTTACGAAAAGATTAGAAGTAACTAAGATAGTAAAACCTAGACTTAATTGGAGTGAGTTATATGAATTATTATTATTTACATAAATTTAAAGATCTAATTTTCCATAGTATTAGAATACACCATTGAGCAATTATGCTCAATGTATTGGCTTTTTCAATAATTCGTACATATTAGTTAAGGTCGACAGAGCAGTAGATTGACTCTTAGCATAAGCTAAAGTAGCTTATTAAAGATATAAGTAAGATGAGTCCATCATGAGCATTATTTGCATGTTGAATTTGTACTTGCATTATGATTAATTAATTGTCATTTTAGGATTATATGTGTATAGTAGTATATCACAGTTAGCAAACTTACATTACTAGACATAAGTGGGTAGACATTAGCTTTTATTGCTCTAGTTCAAGTTGGGTTAGAACTAACTAATGTATTAGCTGATTATTAAATATAAATACATTTGTTATTGAGTTAAAAATGAGTTACAAGTTAGAGTAGCACTAAGAAAGGTGACCTTCTAGGAAGTGTCATCTCTTGCCCGGTTTGAAAATGAGTCAGTAGAAGGTGTTACATTTAGTGGTGTTAGAGTAGGTTTAGGCAATTCTCGATAGGAAATGACTTCATATGATTGCATATATATGGAATGTGTGTGCATGCACATGTATTATATATTGATATATTTGATGGGACATCGATAAAGATCTACTTGCTCACTAATCTCGAAATATTATTAAAAACATAGGTATGTGTTCAACACGCAGAATAATCAAAGACATATAAATGAACATAAAAGCTTATAAGGTTAGAATGCTATAAATAGAGATAGATAATAATAAGGATAGAATGATCTAAAATGATATGAAGCTAAAACATAATAAAGCAAGTAAATGAGAGTAATAAAAGATGATATGGAATGACTGACCATGAGATGAATGATAAGCTATAACAATGACAATGAAATATAGAGAAATTATAAAAAATGATAGTCATTACAAAAGTAAGCAATAATAAGAAATAAAATAAACTATAACACGCCTACTTGAAAACCATAGAAAAACAATAGAAGGTGTAACTTCCCATTAGGTCACCCATCCTAAAATTTCTCCAGCCCGATTGTTTAACACTTATTGATTTATTTATTTAATGGATAGATCTTGCCTAAATCTTTAGTCTAACCTATAAACATTATTACTCGGGTTATATTAGATATAGAAATCCTTTTTTCAACTAGTAATCAACCTTATAGAAAATTAGGCAATACAATGGCTACCCTGGGGACATTCTAAAAATTTACACCTATGAAAAAATGCACTTTTAATAAATACTATCAGCACATTTTAACACCTAGAGCCTTCTGGTCATCTAATATTACCATACATATCATAGGCAGCACATGGGGCCTTAGGCCCACAGTTATTAGAAAATCTAGAAATAAAACCATTAAGATAAAAAGTCTTTATATAGAAAATGTCTTAAAGATTAAAATTATAGATTTACTAACCCTGGTAGCTCCTAAGCTAGTGGAACCTATAACCTATAGTGTTCACATGAGTGCTCATTAAAACCATCAAAAATACAAAATTTTATACCCTTTAGTATCTTTGTTGCTACACCGCATAAAACTCGAGGCTAAACTACTATTTGCTATTTACTTGTGCACCAAAACACTGATACACTGAGTATAAAACTTAGTGGTGAATTTGATATAATAAAAACATGTCAATGCAAGCATAAATACATATCACACATATCAAGAGTGCAAAATATATTATACAAATACATATCACACATATCATGAGTGCAAAATATATTATACAATGTGTCTATAATAAAAAAATATTATTATTTTATTCATCAATCTCATTATTATATTAATTAGTCTGATGCCACTATTTAATTTATCACAATTCTTATCATTACTGTCTGTCTTAATTCACTATTTAATTATTACACAAGCTCAACTAGTTATACTTCACTTACAAACACTGGATAATAGGGAAACAAATATTATGCATTGACCCACATTTTGGACCTCAGTCTTTGAATTGACCTAGTTCAGTGGCTCGACTAGCGAACCTTAGTCGCTGCACTGACTTGGTCTGATAGTAGGGACCTAGAATTCCATAGTACTAGACAAATAAAAATTTTATCATATCACTGTATCATAAATCCATCATAGTGTTGTGGCCCAGCTTATGGACCTCAGTGGCTACACTTACTTGATCAGATAACAGGGATCTACCTATACCAGGCATAAATGCCAACATTATACTACACAGTTGCTCAGCTAGTGAACCTCAGCCACTGCACTGAACTAGTGCAATGGCTTAGTTATTAGAACCTCAGCAACTGCACCCACTTATATCATCGTACTAGTAAAGGCTCAGAGGACCAGTACCTCTAGCAGCTGTAAACCCTTATTTGACCAGTCAACCCATCCAGTGGGTGTCTAACTAATGGGCTTACTATTTGTTAATTATATTTATTTACTTACAAGCCATTTACTTAATTTATTTCTAAATGATTGATACATAATTATGAATTATTTTTAATAGTATATTTGTAGCAAAAAAGTTATGGGTCCATTTTATTATTGAATAGTTATAGGTCTATTTTTAAAAAGGCATTTATAGGTCTTTTTTTTTTCTATTTCATGCCATTATCACAAGTCATTTTTCATGTCTATGTCATGTCCCTATTACAAGTAATTTTTAATTAAGTATTTTCCATTACATAGTTATGGGTCCGTTCTTTTTTTAGGGACATAGTTATTGTAATGCCTATGCTCCAAGGCTCCATGAACAATGCCATAAGGTCTGAGAAGTGCACATGGGGTTTCAAGTCACTTGCACTTGGATTGAGGTAGTGGCATAGGTTATGGAACTTTTAGGGGCCTTTAATTTCATGAAAATAGCAAAATTTAAAAATTTAGCAGAACTAACAATTCTTTTCGGGCTATAAGCTACCCATCTCGGCAATAAAAATTTTTTAGGCTGGGACTGACGGGAGATATGTCAGACGGACCAAAAAATAGTGGAACATGAAGCTAAAAAATCACACTAAGTTCAATGGTGAAATAATTTTTAGAATCAGAGGTAATTTGGAAAATCTCGTAATTTTTGAGGTTGGCATACAAATTGATGCAGTCTGAAAATTGCCCTATCGATGAAATTTGGCCACAAAAATTTATGAGCAAGTAGAGGGGATTAAAATAGGAATTTTAAAATAGATGGTGTAATTAGGTTTGAGTAAATTTTTATGAATTTTTGAAGTTTCCTGAAAAATTGAGATGGTTCAAGAATTTTTGGGATAATTTTGAGGTGACAAAATAGGGCCTACAATAATGCCAAGTGGTTGAGTAACCATGCCAAGTGGAAAAGGGCATGTGACAAGTGGATTTCCACTTGTTAAAGACCAAAACTCATTTTGCTCATTTTCCTCTCTTCTACTAGAATTCTCAACGCTAGCCCTTCTATTTTTAGGCCATAACTTTCATCTCCAGTGGCCAAATGAAGTGATTCTAGTGGCAAAAAATTCTTTAGGATGTTAGGCACCATTAGGAAGAAGAATCAGGCAAAAAAGAGTTTCCATTTGAGAGATAAAATTTGTGCAATGTGACTAGTTTAGAATAGTCTAGAATCATGACACCAAGGTGAGTTTATGGCTATATCTCCCTCATTTCTTTAGCTTTTTAGGTGATATTTGATGCTAAATCATGGCTAACATCTGTGTGGTGGTGTGTATAAGGGATTGGTGGCCATTGGAGGGCATTTGGAGGCTCATGAAGAGAGGAAAAAGTTACCATGGCTACTGGAAATATGGTTGGTAGCATAGACTTATTGAGGATAGCACCTTCCAAGAGACAAGTAAGTGGACTTTTAGCCTTTTCTTCATGTGTATAAGCACCTAGACTAGTGAACATGGACTTAGATGGGCTGGAATGATACATTTAGATTTAAATTCTTCCTTAGTGATGTTGGCTTCCTTGAGTATTTAGGAGAATTGAACATGTTATTCTTAATATTTTCATACTTAGCCTCACAAACCTTGCTAAAATTTACTGCCTATGAATGTTTGAATGAGTAATTTAGTGCTTATAATGGATATAGAAGGTTCTTAGCATGTTAGGATATGAATTAATTAAAGTTGGCAAAAGAAATCATCATGGATTAGGTGTAATTGCTTGTACCTATAAGCTATAATGAATGGTTTTCAAGAAATTTTGCTTTGTACTTTAGCCAAATTGGCTTATATTTGAGATGTCATGATCATGTTTGAGTTCATGGCACGTAAGTATGTTTGAATTTTGGGATTATATGGAAAAGAATGGAAACTTAGTTCAATTTCCTTAAGTACTCGAAGGCATTTGGAAAGGTGATTTGATATGAACCATAATGCTAGTAAGTGTTAATTAAGTATATTATTTTAGCTTGATTGTGGGCATGAAATGGATATGGAATAGCTAAGTATTTGACCTAGTAACATCTCATTATACACTTGAAATTATACCTTGAACATGGCTAAGAAAGTTTTGATTTAAAACATAAAGTTAAAGCTTAAGATAGCAACTTAAAGTGAACTTTATTTATGCCTTTGAGAGGCTAGTGTTGAATCATATTTTGGCTATGGAATTGGCCCAATTTTAGTTGCTTTGATGTCGAGATTTTGGCCATGGACTTGGCCTAGTTAAAGTTGGTTTAGTGCTTAGTAAAGTATTAAAAAGAATAGTAAAAAGTGAATTGAATTCGAACTTAAAACAGTCCTAAAAAACTGACTCCAAAAGTGGTCGAAATAACCTATAACTATCTAGTTGACCTCTACCTAAACCAAAAATGTCATTGGACAAAAAGTATTACCCTTTTAAGTGAAGATGCCATGATAATTCATAAGACATGACACCTTGAGTTTTGGCAGCAACAGACCTAAAAATTATTTTTGAATTTTACCCGATAGAGATAAAAAGTGGCCATACCAGTCTGAATAAATTTTTAAGTATCAAATAAAATTTTTAACTGTCTGTGTTTGAGACTTAATAATTATAAGAATAATTTTGGCTAATAAAGAAAGTTAAATTAAGCTACTTAGCCCATTAGTTACGCACCTACTAGATAGATTGATCGGTCAACTTAGGGTTTTGCAGTTGCTAGTTCATTGGTGACTAGAGAGGTCTACGGACTGATCTCCATTATGTCACCTAGTTATTAATGGTGTTCATTGGTGGCTAGAGAGGTTTATGGACTGATCACCAATATGTCACTAGGTTCTTGATGATTTGTGACAAGGGAGGCCTATGGGCTGAACTCTATTATGCCACACAATTACTCCTTTGTGGTCAGAGAGGCCTATAGGCTAATCTCCATTATGCCATATAGTTACTTATGTTTAGGGAGGCTATGGCTAATCTCCATTATGGCACATAGGCCGATGCAGTAGCATACGTCCAGAATGAGGACCACTGCACCAGTTTATTTTCCCTCTAGATCTAGTGTCTTAAAGTGTTATCTTCCTAGTCAAGCTAGAGAATTTAATTAAGTAAATAAATAGATTGATTATGAGCATAAGAATTAAATATAAAGGAATAGTATTTCCCAAGTTCTGATAAGATGCAAGCTAAAGGATATTTTAAACATTTAACATAAATGTACCAGACCAATTACAGTAAAGTAAATTAAGTGTTAAGAAGATGTGAATGACCTTTTTAGAAAAAGTAATAAAAATACAGTAAAAGGGTATTTTAGTAATTTTTTACCCATGAGACAGATTAAGTGATTCTCACGAAGTATGCATGTTAAAAATAATAGTCCTCCCTTTAAATGAATTACCTGAGTCAAATGTACTATTTTAGACTTTAAAAATACCTTAGGGGTATTTTATTAAATTGGCATCCTAGTGGATAATTAAGTTATAAAATCAAATGAAATTATTCTTAAACTACCTAAATAAATTAATAATATTATAACATGATTAAATTGCTTTAAATTCACCCCTAATTATCTTGTATACTTAGCATACCAATTTTGGTGCATAGGTACACTACAGTGAGACTTATCTCGTAAAGCATGATGATAGTAGTTCAAAGGATATAGGTGAAGACATTAGATGAAATTTTTGGTGCAATTATAATATCCATGTACTTAGGTGGGAAATGGGTAAGAAAATGTATATAGGCTATAAACATGTGATGTAATTAAGTAATTATAACATGTTTATGTAAATAAAGCATTTATGTATGTTCTGTGGTGAATGAATGATTATATGTGATGTTGATGATAATGTAAGCCTAAGGCTCTATATTTATGCTTATTTTATCTTTAGCCTGAGGCCTAAGTTTGATGTGTGATGATGATGATGATAGGTTGATGTTAGGTTGAATGTGGGGGACCAAATGGTTCTAGGTCTTGTTATTCATTTATAAAGGTGTCATACAAGCTTGTTTAAAATTTTAGGATAGCAGATTTTTTGGTAATACCTAGGTATGATTAGATTTCCTCTATAATAACTAAACCAAATTGGTTTTTAA
>CANXYI010255828.1:0-17089 GCA_948208565.1 Hura crepitans | reverse complement strand
GCATGATTAGCATGGAATGTGTGATATGGCATTGGCATGTATTAAGTATCAACATAAGTATGAATATGGCTTGAGGTATGACAAGTAAATGTAATAAAAGTGTGTGGGCAATGTGGCTAGGAAATGACTCGTGAATGGATTAAAAAGGAAACGGTAAAAATGACCTATAATGGAAATTATAATGGCATAAAATAAAACATATGTTTTGAGCAACTTATGTACTTGATCTTAAAGGAAAATGAGGCCACTTTTGAACCACTTTGTATTTATGGAATGGTATGATCTTGGTCCTACAATGGTAGGTTGGAATGGATTAAAATGGCATGGGAAAAATGCCTAGGAAATTATAGCCATAAACCTATAACAGTGTACTAAAAATGAATAATGACCCGTAACTATCCAAAAAAAATAACCCAGTGGGACTTAACCTTTAAATGACCTATGATTTGAAAATAATTGGACCTAAATTAATTGCATGGAATGGACTTAAATTGGGCTTAGAATTAACTAAGAAATTATCCTAAAATTGGCTTAGAAAATGTGACCTATTACTATTTAGTATGGAATAAAATGACCTATAACTGTCTGATTAAAATTCGACTATGAAAAATAATTAATATATGGATGTTGTTGAACTAAAATAATATAAAATGAGGATCAGTAAATAAATGGAAATTAATAAGTTATTGTTGGTTCATTAGTTAGGCACCTATAGGATAGGTTGACCGATCGGTGCAGTAGTTGTAGTCCATAAGATGGGTAACTGCATAATGATGTATAGTAGTCGAGGTCCATAAGATGGGCCACTGCACTATGTTGTTAATATTATTTGTTTATTTATCATACTTGGCCAGTGCAGCGGATGAGGTCCACAAGATAGGCCACTGCACTATGTTATTTATAATATGCCATAATGAGATAATGATATATTCATTTGTCTGGTACTAAGGAGATCTATGCCCTTTCTATCAAACCAGGCCAGTTCAGCAGTTGGGGTTTATAAGATGGGCCACTAAACTAGGGCAGGTGTGGAGCTCGAGGTCCAAAATGTAAGGCCTCTACATAGTTTGATTTCCCTCTTTGTCTAATGTTTGTAGTGTTATATATCTAGTTGGTCCTATTAAATTAAGTTAATTATTAAGACTGATACCAATTAAAATAATCAATAAACTGAATAAGAACAGATTATGAAATAAATATTATGTATGTCTTTCATGCACTGCATCTATATATATAAACTATGGGACTAAAATGGTATGATTGTAAATAAATAAACTATGAGATAGGTCAATTAAATTATTATTATTATTATGAAATAGCTTTCATGCACTGCATCTATATATATTCATAGCACGTTATTACATATGTAGGTCTGCATGTGACATGTTTTTAATATATCAAATACACTACTGAGTTCCATACTTAGCAAACTAATGTTTTGGTGCATAGGTAACACCGAGTAGAATTCCAGCCTCAAGATTGTATAGTTTAGCAGCAGTGGCACTAAAGGGTATTAGATTTTGTACTATTTTAATTATTTTAGTAGGCACTCATGTAAATACTATAGGTTATGGGTTCAATAAGCTTAGGAGCTGCTAGTGATATGTAATATTAAGTTAACCATGTGATGTCTATAAATAGGCCTATGGATCTGAATGGTTTAATTCCTTTTTTATACTGAAAAATTTTAGGTCTAAGGCCCTATGTGATGACTGATTATGAGGATTGAAATGTTGATGATAATGGAGGAACAAAAGGGTCTAGATTATGCTAAGAGAAGTGGTTGAAGTTATAAAAGTGTTTTTTAATGGGTTTAAATTTTTAGAATGTCACCCGGGTAGCTATTGTGCTGCTCGACTCTCTATGGATTTATAACAACCCATTAAGGGGATTTAGGATTAAATATACCCTAGAGAATAATGTCTATATGGTAGACTAAGGATTTACGCAATATCATATACAAAAAATAAATATTCTATAAGTGTTAAAAAGTATAGGCTCGAGGAAATTTTAGGATGGGTGACCTGGTGCAAATTGCATTGCCTATCAAGTTTCTTCAGAAATTTGGTAAGGATGTTAACACAGTGTTTCGTGAACAGTGCTGTAATGAAAGTTAAACCCTAAAATATTTTGTTTTTAGTCAAAATGATATGAAAATGGTACAACTTGAGAGCCAAAAATTGTAATTAGTCCAATGGAAATTGAATCGAAATTTTTTGAGATCGAAAAGTATTTTTTGAGAATTGCATAATATTAAAAATTACAATTATTATCGATTTTCTTAGAATTTTGAACGAAAATTTTTTAGGCAAGTAAAATATGTCACTTATGATTTTTTAGTAAAATTTGAGAATTTTTTGGCTCACTAATTAATTTCTACAAATTTTTGAAGAAAATGAGGAATAAAAAATATTTTTTTTATTAAGTATAAAAGGCAAATTTTGGCATTTTGTAACTCATCTTCCTCCCATATTTCTCCTATGGCCAATGCTTTTTTGCTGTCTTTCCCTAACAATTACCTCCTTTTCTTCAAATTTTAGCCTATTTTCTCCTTAAATCGTGCTTATATAGAACTGTAACCTCGATTTTGGCATAAATTTCAAGAAAAACCATAGAGATTTCTTATTTCAAGTATGTGTGAATAGTGTTTAAAGGTGGTTATGGTGATTTTTTTAGTTTTTATTTTATTATAGTGTGCCTTGGCAATCGATAGTAACTGTATAGAAGTCAATTTTCAATTTTTGTTTACAATTGATTTTATACGAATTTTTAAATTTTATGTGCATTATGTGTTTAGATAAAGAGAAAGGAAAGAGAAAGAAAAGCAGTGAGTGGTGCTTTTTGGTGTATTCAGTGACCGTTCTAAGTGTATTTGGATTAAATTATGCATCACATAATGAATTGTGTATAAAAAATTGTGTATGTGTGTGTATGTATAATATGATAGAAAGTGCATTTTGTGAATCCAAATATTTGATAATATGTTTGGTCATAATTGATTCATATTTGCTTCGTTTGCTATTGATTTCGATTACTAGTTGCATTAGGATAGGTAATTTCCATCATTGGTTAATAACAAGTAACAATGTTAGTGTCTAACATGACATTAAAGCATGAGCATTTATATGACAAAAATGAGTTTACATTGACCAAATGGTCATTTATGTGTATTTGGTTAACATGGCGATATTTAAGTATCCTAGCCAAAATGTGGCAATATAAATGGTTGAATAAATCAGAATATGGCAACATAAAATAGTGTCCCATATGATTAGATAACCTATATTGGATAAGTTTATCGATCAATTAGGGATAGATAGCGATAGCTAAGGCACCACAATGCCTATATTAGGCAAGTGCAGCTTTTTTGGGGTCTATATGGCCACTTGACAACCATTTGGCCTGCAGACAATTACATTTGGCTTTTAGGCAATCATAAAGGTACAGCTGTCATAGGATCAATAAGACTATTGAACGATCATTTAGCTTGTGAGCACACATATTTGGCTTTTGGGCAATTAAGCGGGTTTAGCTGTCATAGGGTCCAAAATAAAGGCCACTGCACATTTTATATATGATCATTCTGATCAGGATCTTGATATCAAATATTGAATTGTTATCTTTTAGGTATGGGAACAAAATGAGAATAACATTGGTTTGAACATGATGATATAATGTTGATTTTATTATGAGATTATATGTGAAGATACTGTGATATGCTTGTTAAATCAGCTTGATTGTGAAAAATTGAATGGAATATATTGTCCATATTGATTTGGCACAATTGATGCACATTGTTTTCACAACAAATATAATAAGGAATATGTGTACATAGATTCATACACTCACATGCTTTATATCTATGATCATATATATACATTTGATATGCTTGTATGAATGTGTGTAAGTATGTAAACATAAGTTAATTCAAGTACACTACTAAGCAATTGCTTAGCGTGTCATTTCTATGCGATCCATATGTTAATACGAGCATGATTATTTATAGCCTAAAAGCAAAAGCCTTTTTGTGAGAAGATTCTTTTTGGTACAAAGTTATTTTTAGTATGGTTACTTGATATGCGTATACTAAAGCACTATTCTATAGTATGGGATAGGCCTAACTTTCATTGTACATATTTTTTAAACACGTCTATATAAATAGCTCTAACTAGTATTTGAGAATGTGTGTGATGTATGTATAAATTTTATAAACCTATCATTGTTGTTATGATGAGCATGTGTTAGAGGGTCATACACACCCAGAGAGTGTTGGTTTAAGTTGATTTATTATAGAAGCGCTTCATTTTACAGGTTTCTATTTAGGGTTTGTACATGATTCGCCATTATGCTACCAAAATTTTTAGCACATAGTCCAAATAGTAAACTGATGAAAAAGATTTTTGATTTTCCATATTTTTAACAATTATTGAATGTAATGCATGTTTTCAATAGCAAGACTTATTTCATCATGCTTGTATATGTGATTAGATTCCAGTTGTGTGCACATCCCTTATTTGGGTCTAGCAATCAGATTAGATAAGGAGCGTCACATTTAGTGGTATTAAAGCTTCTAGTTTAGGCATTCCTGGATATACATATGGGTTATATAAGAGTGCTTATGATTTTAAAGTGTACATCATGTAAATATACTTATTAAGGCTTTCAATCGATTTCCCTTACTTACAGATATGAGATGAGTTAGTCTGCACTAATTGACAAGAAAGAGGTTGAGAGGCATGCTCCTACTACTATTCGACTAGTGGCCACTAGGGTTGAGGCCATTAAGAGAAGTGATGCTAGTCATGTAGCATAGAGATTTAATGGTCAACTAGTTTAGTTATAGGAGATGTTGGATTTAATTAGGTAGGTGACTGTAGCTGCTGCTATTGCTACAACACATATTGCACCACCACCACCAATAGTACACACAAGAACCTAGTGTTTTTCACAAGTCCTATCTTCGGAGGTTGTTAAAAAATAGGGCCCATCTCTTTAAGAGAGAGTTAAAGGATAGGTGAAGCAGAGCAAATTATTAGGTAGATTAGACTCTAAAAATTATGCAATAGTTGGCTTGTAACTAGGAGGAGTATATAGCTTATGCCACAATATTGTTAGCTAATGAGGCTTTGAATTTTTGAGAGACCATCATAGAGCATATGACTGTAACATATTTGTCTTTGGATTTGATCCTCAAAGAATTGAAGAAGAAATACATCACTGAACATTATCTTGACCTAAAGAGGCAAGAGTTCATGGATCTAAGCCAAAGACTGAGGTCTACATCTGATTATGAGAAAGTGCTTGTGAGACATAGCAGATATGCTAAGGCTGTGATGGCTACTGAGGAAGACAAGTGTAAATAGATTGAGAGTGGAATAAATCTAAATCTTATGTAGCTGATCCTCCCTATAAGGATAAGGGATTTTTTTAGCTTTAGTTGCTACATGCCATTTTATGGAGATAGTTTAAAAGTTGGGAGAAGAAAGATAAAAATATTAGAGGAAGAGGACTTTTGCTCAGAGGTAGGGTAGTTCTACACTTACAGCAAATAAGAAACGTAAAGGCGATCAAACTAGACCTCAACAGAGTTAGAGAAAAGATCAGACTATGAAGTCAGGTAAGGGGTCAAGAGTATAATCTAGATAATAGTCACAGTTGTTAAAGATTCCTAGATCTGCATCTAGATTTTCATTAATGCCATAGTGTGAGCATTATAGTAAGAGACATTAGGGTAGTGCATGACTATGATGCCCAACGTATGCTGGTGTTATGGCTTAAAAGGTCACTTTGTTCAAGATTGTCCTATGAAGCCTATAGGTTCATCTCAAGAGAGATACTAAAAGGATGCAAGAGACAGAGCTAGTGGTAGTTAGAAAAACAAGGCAAAGTGTAAAGCACCAACTCGACAGTATGTGATTAGGGTTAGAGATGATATGGACATGCCAAACATCATAGCATGAATATTTCAACTCTTTGATTTGCTTGCTGTATCTTTACTTCATATAGGTTCCACAGACTCCTATATATGCACCATATAGGCACAAGATAAGGGGCTAGGGTCAGAGATGCTTGATATTGATATTAGAGTCAGTAATTTAATAGGGCAACATGTGATAGTTAATAAAGTTTATAAGGATTGTCCCTTATCGATACAACAATTTGAGTTTGCAATAGATCTCATTGTGTTACCTTTCAATGAGTTCAACCTAATTTTTGGCTTGGATTAGTTGTCCAAGCATCATATAGTTGTGGACTACAGAAAGAAGTAGATAATTCTTATTGCTAGTGATGGGTCAAAAGTTATATTGGTTGGGGAGAGATTAGACTACATGTCTAATATGATATCAGTTGTATTAGTGAGGAGATTGATTAAGAAGGGTTACCAAGCTTTTTTGGCGTATATGATTAATACTAGCAAGATCGAGCCACATATAAATCAAAAACTAGTAGTATCATAGTTTGAGGATGTTTTTTTAGCCGAACTACCTAGGTTAATGGTAGAATGAGAAGTTGAGTATGGGATTGAGGTATTGCCTAGTAAAATAATAGTATCTATAGCTTCTTATATGATAGTTCATGTCGAGTTGAACGAGTTTAAAGTGCAAATATAGGAATTGCTAGATAAAGGCTTCATCAGACAGTGTGTTTCACCTTGAGAGGCACCCATCTTATTTATCAAGAAGAAGGATGCATCTCTAAGATTATGTGTGGATTATCAATTGCTGAATAACTTGAATACCAAGTATAAGTATCCGTTGCCTCTAATAGATGACTTGTTTAATTAGATGAAAGGAGCCGATGCCTTTTTTGAGATTGATTTTAGATTTGGCTATTAGTAGTTGAAAGTCAAGGAAGTAAATGTGTAAAGAACAATGTTTAAAAGAAGATATGTTTATTATGTGTTTTTAGTAAGGCCATTTGGGCTTACCAATGCTCTAGCAACATTTGTAAATCTAATGAAACAGTTCTTTAGACCATTCTTAGACATATTTGTTGTAGTGTTAACTTATGACATCCTTGTTTATTCTACGAACTAGGTTTAGCATTAGTAGCATTTAAGGATTATTTTGCTAAAGTTATGAGATGAGTAGCTTTCTGCCAAGATCAGTAAATGTTAATTCTTGCTATATGAGGTGTCTTTTCTTGGACAAATCATTGCAACGGATGGCATAAGAGTGGATCTTAGTAAAGTTGAGGCTATAATAGAGTGGAATCCACCTAAGAACATAATAGAGATTAGAATTTTCTTAGGTTTAACTGGGCACTATAGAATTACTGCCCCTATTACATGTCTTCTAAGAAAGGACGTTAAATTTGATTTGGATGACAAGTGTGAAGAAAGTTTTGAAAATCTTAAAAAGATGTTGATAGAAGCTCTAATTCTAATACAACAAGAATTAGGGAAAGATTTTGTTACCTATAGTAATGCTTCATTAAATTGTTAAGGATGTGTGCTTATGTAAGGAGGCAAGGTTATTGCCTATGCATCTAGTGAAGAATTATACCACACATAATCTAGATCTTGCAGTAGTGGTGTTTGCTATGAAGATTTAGAGGTGTTATCTCTATGGAGAGAAATGATATGTTTACACCGAACATAAGAGTCTGAATTATCTTCCAGCACATAAAGAGTTGAACCTCTAATAAAGCAGATAAATAGAGTTAATAAAGGACTATAATTGCCTTATTACTATCATCCAAGGAAAGCCAATATGGCAGCAGAAGCTCTCAATAGAAATTTCATATCAATTTGACAAGCTATAAATGTTAGATTATAGATGATAGATGATGGAGGCTTACTAGTAGAATTGCAAGTGAAGCCTAGTTTGCTACAATAGGTAAAAATGGCTCAGAAGGATGATTACAGGCTTATTAGTCTTATGAGTGCAATTTAAAAGGGGAAGTCTTCTAAGTTTGGGATTAAGGATGATGGCTATTTTTTTTACCATGACTACCCTTGTGTATAAGATGTTGGAGATTTGAGATAGCAGATTCTACAAGAAATACAAAATGCCCCATCTATGAGATGTATCAAGATTTGAAGATAGCTTATTGGTGGGCTAGTATGAAGAAAGATGTAGCTAATTATATGGCTAGATGCCTTAATTATCATCAAGTTAAGGCTGATCACCAACTTCCATCTGGGTTACTTCAACCTATAGTAATACCATAGTGGAAATGGGATCAAGTCACTATGGATTTTATAGTTGGACTACTAATGACAAGAAGTAAATGTGATTCAATCTGGGTAGTGGTTGACAAATTCATAAAGTTAGGACATTTCATACCAGTTAGGATTGATTTTTTTTAGATAAGTTTGCAAAGGTGTATATTGGCAAGATTGTTCAATTGAATGGTGTGTTGTCATCTATTATTTTTTATAGAAACCATAGATTTAAATTGAGGTTTTAGAGAAAACTCCATAATGCCTTGGGTACTCAACTTAGTTTTAGTATGGGATTTTCATCTACAAATGGATGGTCAATCAGAAAGAGTTATTCAAGTGCTTAAGGAAATGTTAAAAAGTTGTGCTATCGAATTTAAGGGAAGTTAGGATTGCTATCTTTCTTTAGCTAAGTTTGCTTACAATAAAAGTCATTAGGCAAGCATGGACATGGCCCCTTATAAAGCCTTGTATAGAAGAAGATGTCGGACTCCTTTGAGTTGGAATGAGTTAAGCAAACATAGGCTTATGGGGCTAGATTTGATTAGAGATGCAAAAGAGAAAGTGATAATCATTGAAGATAGGTTGAAAGCATCATTAGATCAATAGAAGTCATATACAGATCTTAAAAGGAAGGATATTCAATATGATGTCGAAGATAAAGTGTTTCTCAAGGTATCTCCGTGGAAAAAGGTGTTGAGATTTCGCAAGAAGGGAAAGTTGAGTCTTTGGTTCACTAGCCTATATGAAATTATAGAGCGAGTGGGACCAGTGGCTTATAAACTAGCTCTAACTCCCAAGTATAAGCATATACATGATGTATTCCATATATCTATGCTCAAGAGATATAGATCAGATTTGATGCATGTGCTATCATTAGAGGAATTTGGGATATAACTATATCTATCATATGAAGAAGAGCTAGTGAAGATTTTGGCCAAAGAAGTGAAAGAGTTATAGAGTAAGTCGGTGCCTCTTGTAAAAGTCTTGTAGAGATATCATGGCATCAAATAAGCTATATGGGAAAGA
Organism: Hura crepitans; assembly: GCA_948208565.1. NCBI lineage: Eukaryota > Viridiplantae > Streptophyta > Magnoliopsida > Malpighiales > Euphorbiaceae > Hura > Hura crepitans. The sequence goes on along the minus strand of CANXYI010255828.1, from coordinate 7,896 downwards.
GAGGATCAAATGGTAGAATAGTTTCCACAATTGTTCATATCAGGTAATTTCGAGAACAAAATTTCAATTAATTAGGGAATAAATGTAATGCCTCAAAAATCCATAATTTATGAATAGTACTTTTATAAGAGTGTTTGGTGTTCTAAAGATTTGAGGTATGCTAACACTACAAGATGGAATTATTAATTATAAAAGAATTATGGGTGAAGTTTCAAGAGAAAATGAAGTCATTAAGAGGGTTAATAGAGAGGTTAAAGATTTCATGTTGGTGTCTCATGAATAATGTCATACTAAAAGCTAAACCGTAAAATATTTTATTTTTCACCAAAATGATATGGAAATGGTACAAATAGACACTCAAAAATTCTAACTAGTAAGATGGAACAAGAATCAAAATTTTTCGAGAGCAAGATGTATTTTTTCTAGAATCGTGTAATATTAAAAATTACAATTTTTATCAATTTTCTTGGAATTTTGAGTTTGAAATTTTAGGGGCATGTAAAATATGGCATTTATGATTTTTTAGCAAAATTTGTAAATTTTTTTGGCTCACGGATTAATTTTTATGAAGTTTTGAAGAAAAAAGGGAATAAATAAATATTTTTTAATAAGTATAAAAGGAAAATTTTAGCATTTTGTAACTCATCTTCCACCTTTATTTCTCCTACGGTTGACAATTCTTTGCTACCCCTCTCCCATAATTTCTATATTTTCTTCCAATTTTAGCTCATTTTTAACCTTTTTCATCATAAATTGTGCCTACATAGTCCCGTAACCTTAATTTTAGCACAAATTTTTAGAAAAACCATAGAGATTTCTTATTTCAAGATATGCATGAATAGTGACAAAGGTGATTCAAGTGAGTGTTTTTGAGTTTTTATTTTTTATAGTGTGCCTTGGGTACCAATAGTAATCGTATAAATGTCAATTTTCAATTTTGGTTTACGGTTGATTTTATACAAAATTTTGAACATTTTGTATATTATGTGTTCAAAAAAAGAGAAGGGGAAAGAGAAAGAGAAGCAGTGAGTGGTGATTTTCGATGTATTTGGAGATCGTTTTAAGCATATTTGGATTATATTGTGCGTTACATAATGAATTATGTATAAAAAGTGTGTATGTGTAATATACTAGGAAGTGCATTTTGTGAATCTAAATATTTGATAATTTGTTTAGTTATAATTGACGCATATTTGATATACATTGAAGTTGATTTTGGTGACTTCTTACATTAGGACATGTAATCTCTATCATTGGTTAATAATGAGTAACAATGCAAGTGTCTAACATAATGTTAAAGCATAAACATTTGCATGATAAAAATGAGTTTAAGTTGATGTAATGGTTAGTTATGCACATTTGCTTAACATGGCAATATTTGAGTATCATATCAAAAATGTGGCAATATAAATGGTTAATTAGATGAGAACATGGCAACATAAAATAGTGTTCCATATGTTTAGACAACCTAGATTAGAGAGGTTGATTAGTCAACTAGGGATATATAGCAGCTACTAGGGTACCACAGTGCCAATATTAGGCAGGTACAGCTATTATAGGGTCTATAAGGCCACTGCATAACCACTTGGCCTATGGGTAATTACATTTTGCTTTTGGGTAATAAGGTAGGTGCAGCCATCATAGGGTTAATAAGGCCACGACATAATCATTTAGCTTGGAAGCACTTACATTTGGCTTTTAGGCAATTAGTGAGTGTAGCCATCATAAGGTTCAAAATGTGAGCCACTACACACTATGTTTATGATCATTCTAATCAAGATCCTTATATATAGTACTGACTTGTTGTCATTTAGGAATGGGAACAAAATGAGAACAACATTGATTTAAACATGATGATGTAATATTGATTTGAATATGAGATTATATGTGAAGGTACAGTGATATGCTTGTTACATAAGGTTGATGGTGAAAATAAATGGAATATATTGTCTATATTGATCTGGCATAGTCGATGCACATTATATACATAACACATATGACAAGGAATATATGTACATGGATTCATACAATCAAATGCTTTATATCTATGATCAAATATATACATTTGATAAGCTTGTATGTGAATGTGTGTAAGTATGTAGAAATAAGTTAATCCGAATACACCACTAAATAATTACTTAGCATGCTATTTTTATGCGATGGATAGGTTAAGGCGAATAGGATTGTATATGGCCTTTAGAATCTTTTTTGTGAGAAGATTCTTTTTGGTACAAAGTTGTTTTTAGTATGGTCACTTGATGTCTGTATACTAAAGCACTCTTATATTGCAAGGGATGGGCTTAACCTATATTATACATATATTTTAAATAGTTTGCCTAAATAGTTTTAACTAGTATTTGAGAATGTGTGCGATATATATAGAAATTTTATAAACTTGTTAATATTGTTGTGATGCATATGTGTTTAAGGGTTAGACGGATATAGAGAATATTGGTATAAGTTTATTTATTATAAAAATGCTTTATTTGATAGGTTTGTAATTGGGGTTTATGCATGAACAACTGTTATATTGCCAAAATTTTTAGCACATGGTCCAAATAGTGAACCGACAAAAAAGATTTTTGAGTTTCCATATTTTTTAACAATTATTGCATGTAATATATGTTTTCAATATCAAGCTTTGTTTCATTAAGCATGTATATAAGTGTGTGTGCATCTTGTATTTATATCTAACAATTGGCTTGGGTAAGGGTTGCCATAATGTATATATGACTTGACTATTCTAAAGCATCATGTCTATGTATATGTTATTTATGAATACAAATTGAAATATGAGTATGGATATACAATGAAACTTGATTGAATGGCTGTTGAAGCATGACGGTTTAATGGCTTACATGAGATTGTGATCTTTGTTTAAGTATGAGGCATATTTCATGTCATAACTTAATTATGTCACGTGATGAGCATAATATGATAAGTTAAAAGAAATAAAAGCTTTACATGAGATGTGACCATATTCTTATATAGAGGTATGACCGAATGGCCTAAACAAGTGAAAATGATGTGTAATACTCTCTTGAACATATGATAACAAAATGATGGAAATTTTAAGCTTTATAGGAACCTTTAAGGCATATAAGCATAGATACATAAAATTGAGGTACAAAGTTGAAATTGTATTTAACAAAGGAATGTTGATCTCATATGCATGAACGGATATACAAATCATGATATGAATATATTTATGATGATAAATATGATATTGACCATGTGGAAGTGAATAATATGAAAGCAATGTGATAATCATGTGTATGAGTTTAATATTATCTAAATCAAGGTAAATTATGCATCTTTTTATTTTAAGACATGATTGTTATATATTATCGAAAAACATAAATTGTTGTCAATATGCATAATTTGACAAATGGACTTGGAATGAGGAGTAATTCTATTTAAATTATGAAATAAGGCTTAAATGCCTAAAGTGTGGAATTAGCGACTATTAATGCAAGTATGAGATATATTAATCTAATGATTATGCTTTTATGAATTTTATTATGCATATAATATTTGTGAACGACAATGTAATGATAATAATAATATAATAATTAAATTAAGAGTATAATCCCTATAAAAATCTAGACAACTTAGTCTAAATAGGTTCATTAGTTAACTAGGGAGTTTAGTAGCTACTAGGGTACTTCATTACCTTTGAGTCTGTAATCATAACCTTTGGGTATGTAATCATGACCTTTGGTTCTATAATCATATTATAACCTTCTAGTCTATAATTATGGCCTATGGCCTATAATTATGAGCATTATAGTCTATAACTAAGTCATATGTGGCTTGTTTCATCCTATTATCTAGAATTGAGGATATTGTCTATTGAGTATGGAAATGTCAAATGGTTATGAAAAGATGATATATATAATAAATCAAATAAAAATGCATAAATGGATACACTATGATAAATAATTAATGAGATGCATATCAATATCATGAGATTTTATATTAGTTACTGTTATGTGAAATTACTTATATAGTATTTATTATTGGTGATTTAGGTAACATGATATTTTGTTTAAGATAAATATTAAGAATGGTAGCTTTGTGATTATTGCATAGAAATAAAGAACAATTAACTATGACTGGATATATAGTATTTAATTTGAATTGCGTATATGATATAGAAGCTAAAACAAAATAAATAGGACATTATAGGATAAGATGATTGAATTGCCGTGCAATATATTCTCTGTGTATACTAAAAGTGTTAAGTAAATACTTCCACTTGAATATTTCTATGTGCATGAATAATTGAATACCTTGAATAAATGATCATAATGTAATATTGTAAATAGTTATAATGTTATGTTCGCTTAAAAGCTTGTATAATGAAATGCTTAGAGTGAGACTAATCATCTCTTTTATTTTTTATTATAAGAGATATATGTATGAGTGATGTTGGTATGTAGTCCAAGATATAAAAAAAGCAACGTAATGAGAATAACAAGGTAAATAATAGTTTAAAAATGTGAAAGTATAACAATTTTTGAACTAATGCTTAGCATATGTTGTAATTATGAGAAATCACATGGCGAATAAATATTCATACATGTTATATCATATTTAGTTGTAAAGAATATATCTAGTTCTAAGATGTATTATTGTCTAATGAGATGATGTACATTTTATCTTTTATATGTAAAGTTAATTAAGTTATAAAAATAGAGATCTCATGGTATTCACATTTTAACTTGCCATGTAATTTTAGTAAGATGGATTTGGAGTATAGTGTATATCTAAAGGTTTTACTGTCATATATATGTTTAAATTGATGATATGGGCTTATGAAATTTGAAGTATAGATATGAAAGATGTAATGTCTTGTTGATTTGCAATATGATAGTTATTGACAATACTAAATAGATATTTTCTTGTTTTAAATAAGTGTACTAAATGGCGCTAGATAGTTGACTAATATTATTGTTCTAATTAGGTTTATACCTTACATCAGTAAGAGTTTGAGTAATGTACAATTTGAGATTAGAACATGCAATAAGATTTTCATTCTCTAAATTCTAGTATATTACTTATAATACATAAGCATATTTTATGTGTGATGCATGCATATATGTATGAATAGCTTATTAAACATGGATATTCCATTAAGCAGTATTGCTTTGCACATCATTGTCATTTTTGTGACACATAGGTTTCCTCATATCAATGTTAGGTAGCAAAAGCTACTTTGCTTGTGAACAAGGACCTTATAAAGTGAAAGAGACTCTCTTATGGGATAATCATAATGTATATATGCATAAGTTGATTTATATTTAGAGTTTGTATGTATAATTGTATAAGAGCCTTTGAGCTCATTAAGTTATCTAGTTGCTTCTATAAAATTTAAAGTTTGGTTGTACATTGTTCTTAAGCTCTCATAGTTCTCAAAATGATGTATGTTTATGATGGTTATGGATAGAAGATAATTATGGCATTAATACATTTTTTGAGTTATATGATGTCAGATAGTGAGTTTGATTAGTGGATATAATTTTAATTGTTGATGGAGATATTGAGATCAATTTATGTAGTTTGGATGACTTGTGATATAAAAGTGCTTTTTTGTATAGATTTAAATTTTGGATAGTGTCCCTAGATAGCTGTTATGTTAGATTTTTGACACAATGACATAAATTGATTAAGATTATTATTTGGAATCTGATTATACATGGATTTTTTAATAGTTTGCATTTGTATAGTTATGGATTAGGTTTTATTAAAATTAATGAAATGGAATATTATATGTATATTGATGGATCGAGTTTTATTATGTGTCATCTTTCATTCAAGTCAACTAATAGGTCAAGTGAGAGATGTCGCATGGTGAATCCTTTATTGATCACTACCTTATCTTTAAGTATTTCATGAAATACATAAGCACCTCTCTATGTATACTTCTTGCTTGAAGTAAAAGCTTTGCTATCAAAGTATATTACTCCATACTTAAGATAATGATATTAAGTCTAACGATAGTTACACCACTAATATGTTGAGATACTTTCACTGACATAAGTTGAGTATCCATGTGAAGATTTCATGGTGGCTTTCTAATGAGCATGCTTCTTAAGCAAGTATCTATACATTAACTCCAAACATCTCCCTACTTATGATTTGTGACAACTACTACTTAACTCAGTCAAGAAGCATAACATGTGCTGGTCTATCTACATTAACAAAATGATGAAAGATAATTTTTGAATTATCACATTAGCATGTAATAAGAATTTCACACCATAAACATTTCATAATTTCCTCTGCACTATGATTGCATATCAAAGACTTTATAATAGGGTTTAACACATTGTAAACAATTATAAATAATATATAAAAGTACCATGATATAAAGAAAAAACCTTTTATTAATTTATAAGGTTTAAATGTACATGAACAAAATCTCTATTACTTAAAATCTAGGGCATACCACTAACTTAACTAATGCATGAACAGAATGCACACATATGCATGTTGTGTGCCACTAATCAAAGAGTTGAATGAATGTGCTAACAATAATGCAAGGGTTGAATGGAGAATGAATGTGTTGGCACTAATGCATAAATGCACCTACTTTTCCTAAACGAATGCATGAATAAGGTCTCATTAATTGATGCATGTGTAATTGTTAATGTACAAGCAAATGTATGTCCACCTCATATGAATCTAATGTATAAGAACAAGATATTGCTACTGAAATAAACCCTTTTTTCAGACTTGTTGTAGGAAAGACTCAAGTTTAGAAGAAGTGAATGTATAGGGAAGTCTATAGAGTTTTGTGATAAAGAGGTTAAAAAAAAAGTTTAAAGGTAAATGAAGGGTTTTAGGATCTTAGTAAGGCCATTTACTTGCAAAGCAAAGCAAAGCATTTAACAATATGTGGTGTTAGAGAGCATATGACTATTATAAGTCTTATCTTACTTGAATGATAGAATGATCACATAAAATGGTACCCTTGTTATTAATTGGTCCAAAGATTTTCCAATGAAATATTTTTTGATGTCTTCTAATTTTTCCTAAACTACCCTTTATGGGTTTTTCATCTAATGAGATATGCTCTAATTTTTTTTGTAGGCTACTTTCTGTGAGTTTTTAACCGATAGAGTTCTTTAAAAGGAAGGAAACCAGATCCTTTATGATTTTGAATGCTATAGCTTGAAGTTCATGCTGTGGTAAGCTAAGGGAACTTCTCAAATCTAGAGTTAACCTATATTGGTGCTACCTTCGTGCCCCCAGATATCTTGTTTAATTATGAATATGTAGAGAGAACTTCTATTATCAATTGGTGGCTTTTGTGAGTACTAGCCACATTGACATTAGTAGATGCTTCATGAATGCCTGATGTCATTTTTTTAACCTTTTTATACATCTCATTGTTGATATTCTTGTTATTACCTAGACTATAGATTTTCTAATTGAATATTTTCTCTCAAGTTTTACTAACTTTTGCCAAGTCTTATACTCTTGATTGATCAACCTAGTGAGAATTATCACATTGGTGAACGAGGGCACCCATGGTTTAAAGGAAAGAAACATTTAGTGGGTTATTATAGATCATTATACAATAAACATGAAATTTTAAATTTAAGGAGTCTACTTACCTTGGTTTTTTGCAAGAAAAGTTTCAGATGTTAAGAGATTATAGTGGTTCACATGAGTTTAAAGGCTAAAAGAAAAAGATTTGATTTTACACTCATTATTAGATTTTTAGCTTTATATAAATAGGCATAAAAGATGAAATGAATTTTATTAAGCAATAGTCTAGGTTTTATTGCCATAAACCACTTTTTTTTTATATATCTTCTTTCTTCCCATCTTCATGGATATTTCTCATGCCTTACAAAGGAAATATCAGGTCTTTAACTTCAAATTGTG
>CANXYI010255797.1:0-11497 GCA_948208565.1 Hura crepitans | reverse complement strand
GTGGAGTGGCAGACTAAGTCCCAGCATCAGCTAAAGTAGAATATTAAAGACATAGGTAAGACGAGTCTATCACAAGCATTGTTCGCATGTTGAATGTTTATTTACATTTTGATTGAAAAATTGTTATTGTAAGATTTTATGCATATGATAGTGCAGTAAGACTATTAAACATATATTACTAGACCTAAATAAATGGACATGAGCTTTTATGGAACTAGGTCCATTTAGGTTTGGAACTAACCAATATATTAATTAAGTATTAAATATAATAACATTTATTACCTAGTTAAAAGAGCTATGGGTAAGAGTAGTGTAGATTCCTTTATTTTAGGTCAAGGGTTTTCCTATGGATTCAGAGTTTGATCTAACTAAAAAGCTCATGGTATAGACCCATTCACTTTAGGCCTATGATAATAACCAGAGAAGGCTTAAGCAATAAGGCAAGAAACTTAAAACCATTGTCTATATGGACTATCATGGTGTAAGTTTACATGGATTTAGTGCCATAAGGTCTATACGAACTAACATAAAACTAGGCCAAAGGTCTATGAACCATAAAAGTAAACCCATTGCCTAGGTCTACATGGACTTACTGATGAAAAGATTTTAGAAGCAAGATATTCCTATTTGTACTCTAATTCCTAATCTTAGTAGGACTCTACTTTTTCTAGATAGGAAAGTTGTCCACCAACCGTATAAATACCCCTCCCATCAGCCTATTTTTAACATAATGAAAAGAATTAACACACAATCTATAGAGAATAACCCAGTAAATTTGAGAGTCTAGGCACTAACTCTAATATAGGATTTCCTATATTAGTCCAAAACCCTCACTAAAATAGTCATTCTTTCTAAAACCCAATTATTGTCTTCTTGCTTGGTGTTAACTTTAAGGTAAGGTCTGAGGCTCCTATCATTATATTCATTCATTTATATGTGTTGCGTACTATAACCATTAATCTCCCATGATTAATTAACATGTGAGGTGATTCTATGTAATCTCCATATTGATTATAGGAGTAAGTTAACCTTTTAAATTGTTTTAATAATGTTATAATCATTCATAGAAAATTGTAATTGCACTTGCTTTCTAAAACTAATGCTAAAGTCTACACGAACCAATTTAAAGGGGTGTAGGGTCTGTGTGGATCTATTATTTGAATACATATATAGTATGAGGTCTATGCGGACCAATGTCCGATAACATTTTTTCATTTACTTTGTATACTATGTTTCAATGTATCATATTTACCATATTGACATGCTTGTGTGATATTATCATATTGTATGATTATTCTATGCCTTAGCATGTATATTAATATTCTAGAATTAATGTAAGGTCTACACAAACACCCTTTCACAAGGATTATAGTCCCATAGATGTATACATTTTATACTTATTCTATTTTGTAGTTTGCACGGATTCCCTTTCAAGAGGATTGTAGTCCACATAGATATATGTTTTGAATTCTAGTCCTTATGAATTCCTATATTTATCTTCATGTTTCCTTTGCATGATTTATTCATTATTCACTTTGTAATAATTGTCACTTAGGCATGCATCATGATCATGTATATTTATATCACACAGGTTGTTATCATTCTATTTGGTAATGCCCTTAGGTTTTCATAGACCATTATTTATGTTACTAATCTCTTCCCTTGAGTTGTGTAAGAGTGACCAGTCTTATTGAATTAGAGGTCCAGATGGACATATTAGGCATGACATATTGAGTTTGCATGGACTAATTGACATAGAGATGAGACCAAACATTTTATCTTTTATTCGTTTATTTTCTTTTATACCTTTTATTCTCTTACTTATTTTGTGTTGTAATAGACAACTTAATAACTAGTTTTACATGCCAAAAGCCCAACCTCACTTTAAATATTTTTCTACATAATTAATTGGTGTTTTTTTAACAAATGACTTTAAGTTTTCCTTAATAAAAGTCACATTGAAAATGTATTTTAATAAAGGATAGTCTCATTGTGATAGGAGATAGGCAAATACCACAAATTCCTATGGAATTACAGGTAATTGTCAGGTCAAACAACCACTAATAAATGATCTAATTTCTCCTTATTGTATATTCACAATACTATAATTTATTTTCTTTAAGTTAAAAGGTGATATAAATGCTTTAAATTTAATGCTTGCTTGCATGATAAGGTATTGAAAAATGTTAGAATATAAAGGAAGGTATTTTATTGGGGCTTAAACAAGATTTGATTCGAAACCTTTTTAGGCAAAAGGCCAGTGGTCTTGGTGTAGAGCCAAGTGGTGACTCCAAACACAAACCACTCTCATTCCCTAATAAAATACAATAAATCAATAGTTGTGACTCTATTAGGGACTAAGAATTGATTATGAAAGTGCCCAAATAATATACCTTCTAATATTCATAATTTTATTAGTCCCATGCATTTTATTCTATATAAAACTATATGCCTTTTTACATTAGATGGTGTTGTGAACCCTGAACCAATTTTTATTAATGAATGGGAGATTGCTAGCATATGTATCACTCACTAGCATCGTGCCTTTAGGTATATAAAATAGTGAACTAACTGATCGTTATTATCCTTAATTAGAAAGAGTTGTTAGGAGGGACCCCACTTGTGGGAGCCATAAAACCTTCTCAAACAAAACCATGAAGCCTATTTAGACAAGCTTAACAACTTCTATTAGGTTGTATAAGCCTAAGTGATTGTGGTTGCATTATGATTGCTATATGGGCTTATTACACTTAGCCCTATTTGAAGTGGGGCTAAGCCTATTATGTCTTTTATCTAAAATGGGCCTAACCTAATTTGATCTTAAACAAGACTTAAATGTCATAGATTAATATACTTACATGTAGTCTAAATATGAGAGGTTATTGGCCCTAATTAGACCCATAGTTGAACTTATGCATCCCTTGATAATGCTTAGGTAACCACACCTAGGAAAGAAATGGCTAGACCACGTGTGTGCGAGTAATAAGGTTAGAAGGGTTACTATTTGTGTTTGTCCTTGTACATCCTACCTTATATCCTTTGTTGTGTTCATGTATAACAGTATATTGTACCTATTACACAACAAAAATTGTGTATCTTTCTTATATCCGTACACTTTTACATTTCCATCCTAAAACACATGCATGGTAAACACACATCATATAAATTGAAATACACTTCACACTAGCATATGACACACTAACCATGATTCAAAGATTACCATCTTGTAAAGGTTTATTAACTTTTTACTCATGCATTTTCTGACCTCATTCATGCAATAACTATGCATCCACATATGTGTATGGAACACATTTACATCATTCATGCATAAGGCATATGTTACATATCATGCATAATGACTAAGCCTTTGTTTTGTAGCCACTATTGATCCATTTTCAATCTACAAAAATAATGATCATGCTAGGAGACAAAGTAGTAATCAAGACCATGCTAAATGATCCTTTAAGATATGGAGAAAAGGATGATAGCTGCTATAACTAATGCATTGTCAAGTATACATGCCTAGCAATATAAAGGCCAAACTTCTACTACTAACAATAGTAAGAAAGAGACGATTGATGACTAGGTTTTTTATGAAGAAATACCACTTGTTAAGCCCACTTATAATAGAGTTCCACCACTTAAGCATAATAAAGAGGATCCTATCAAGGAATTGAACGAAAAGCTAGAAGCCATGAGTCACCTTGTAACTATGAGCAAAAACATCAACCTAGAAGGCATTAGGTTAAAGCCTAATCATGCCATGCAACATAAATTCAAGATGCTAAATTTAAACAAGTTTGATGGCACTTTTGACTTAAGGACTCATTTAAAGTAGCATGCTTATAGCCATGAGTTTGACTAATCTATCTGAACCATAAATGTTCAGCTTGTTTAGTATGTCCCTACTAGGTAGGCCCTAGATGGGTACCATAGCTTAGAAAAAATATTAAAGTAAACTAGGAAGAGTTGGCCTATGCATTCAACAAGTAATACTCAAATAACACAACTATCAAGGTGCCCCTTAATGACTTAGAATTGGTGCACTAAAAACTCGATGAATCTTTTTTAGAATATTTAGAGTGATGGAGGAACAAGGTACTTAAAATGAGGAAGAAGGCTAATGATACTGACCAGATCAAGATGTTGATTAAGAATGCTAATAGCGGCATGAATGCTGGGCTCTTTGCTAGAGGCATTACCATGTAGGAATGTCTTAAAGACATAGCTATTGATCTTAAACTAGCACTTCAAAATAGAGGATTCAAGAAGAATGGAGAACTTACTTATCAAAATAATAATTTGAGCTAAGTTAGTAATGTCAACATGGTCAGGACTTGCCATTTCTCTAAATTGGCAAAACCTCTATCTCGATGCTTGCATAAGCTTATAAAAGAAGAAAAACTATAGCCATTAACCCTTACGCTACGGATTGATCCTCTTCTACCTAATCATTAGTTTGATTTATATTGTGCTTACCATCAAGTGATAGGTCATCTCATAGATAAGTACACCACTCTTTGTCATGCTATCTAAGATATCATTGATGCTAAGCAAATACCTTATCTAGAAGCTTAGAAGCTCCTTTTCTCCTTTTCTTTTTTTTGTACTTTAGTTGTGGGCTTTTGTAATCTTTTTAATTGCTTTTCTTTAATAAAATAAGATAACGAATTTATTTTCAATCATTTATATAAATAAAAAAAGGGAATATCTTGGATCACATTTTGCAAAGTAGATCAACTTTTGCTTCCTTTTAAAAGATGGATCAATGATTAATAGGCACCACTAGGTATCATCCATCACTAGAAATTGTACACAACATAACATTATCATCGTAGAAATTAGAAAATGCACACAAATGTATCATACACATATTTACTACATGCATCACTGATCCATGTAACATCCTAGAGGCATTTATTGTAAACACATTTCATATATTACATCTGATATTATCACACATTATTTCGTAGTATTATCCCTATATTAGGATTTTCTAGTCTTACCCATACATTAACTATCCATATAAGCATACTTAACATAGACATCATAACATCTAAGGAATAAGCACCTAACATATATATCTCATATTCTCATAGCTTCTTGTATACACATTATAATGTATACCTCACAACCATTCACATAACACAGACCTTCATACGTATCTTACATACCTAGAACCATGTATATATCTTCACAAAACCATGCATACATTTTTACAAGCATCTTCTTTATATGCCTAAGAGCCTACGTACATCTCTATATGTATTTAGAAACATGCATGCACCATCACATCTATCTTTATCATATATACTTTTAATCATATGTATCCTTATACATTTTTTGTACCTCTATAAGGAACCCTATAGGTGTCCTAACATATGTCGCATATAGCATAAGTTCTCTTGAACATGCCTAACATCTTAGGTCTAGTCCCTAACCATCATGAGCATGTATCATTTATCATAAAATCACCTACATATATGCTTATTCTAATCCATCACCCTACCTAGTATAGGTATAACTCATGAAACTTTGATCATCCATGCATAACATACACATCTATGATAAAATAGTACACATCTAGTCACACATCACATTAGATGTAATCATTCATGCATTATAACCTTGTACGTATAAGCCCCCATATATATGCCATGATATTTTCATAAGTTGTATAAGCACAAACATGCATCTTGCATCATAAACCATCTTATATATGACACTATCTTATAACTTCTCTTTTTCATGCATATTACTTAGGCTTAGTCATGCATTATTCATCTATACATGCATTAACCATCCATCTTGTATCACATTAACAAGAATAACATGTAGCCCTAACTAAAATCTTGATGTATTCATATTAGGGATACAATTATTCACCTTGTACCATATTACCTTGTACAGGTGGGCATACCTTCATAGCATATCCACATGCATTTGTAGTCACATTATGTTTAAGCACATTATGTACATATCACATGTATCTCTAACCTTCAATCTTATGATCAACCATTCAAGTTAAGCATAACATAAAGTCATAAATGCTTGAAACATTCATCATATTACATTAACCTTATATCACACTAACTATAAAGATCATTTTTCATTAAGGCTATTCAAAGGAAAAGACTTAACCCTCTCCTTCCTTCAATGCTCCCCACTATAAAAATGGCAACAAGACTTGAAACCAAAGGTGAAAGTCAATTTGTGACCAAAGGAATGATGAGCAAGGCAATGGCAGTACTAGAACAAAGGATTTTGTCATTTGTAAAAGAGAGGATTTAAAAAGTCTAACAACAAAGTGTACTAAGAAACCCAACGGGCATGAATTTGACCATAGGGGCAAATAGTGACTAAGTGACTAGGCCAAGAATGATTTCCCATATGTTTATCCATTTCAATAAGCCTTTATCCATAATGCTCAAGGAGTTAAAATATTAAAACCTCTTTTAACCCTTAATACTCGAACACCATTCCTCATCACTTCTACCTAACCATTACCATGATCTATATCATGGTTATGACTAAAAGATTAGCCACATGAAAGATAATTGTAAAGCCTTTCATCTTAGCATCTATGACCTTATAGACCATGGTGCAATATCTAATCCTAAAGATCATTCATCACTAGACCTCACTGTCATCCATCAAATCTTTTAAAAGCAAGGTTATTTTTTCCTAACATTGGGTCTGCCACCTTATGGACAAAATATTGACTAACTGCAGGATCACACCAATCAAGGATATGAAAGGATCCAATGAACATAGGATAGATTGCATGTGTTTTTTTTTCTAACTATTTGTTTCTTTTATGTTGGAACAATTAAGGTTTAATAAAACATTGTTTTGGCTTTTTATGATTATCTTTGTTCACCTTATTAATTACATAGCATGGTACTCTTGAATGTGAGTTGAGAGATTTCAAAAAACAAAAAAAAAAGAAACAAACATAGTAATCTTAATCCACAGGTACAATAAATAGTTAATGACATTTATAAGAATGGTTCACCATTGCTACATGCAATTCTAAAGCTAAAGACTTGATATTTCTTAGTAAGGCATAAGAAATATCCCCAAATGTAAGATGTAAGATAATAAACTAAGAGAGACTAGACCCAAATTAATGCTTCTTTCATTTAAGCTTAAAAGAGGTCTAAAATCAATAGGCTCTAAAAATTAAAGCATCAAATTCATATTTTCCAAGAAAGAATTTTATCTATTCAATTCTTTCAAAACCTAAGAACCATTATAAATGGTAAACATTTCATAGTTCTTGCTCACCTTAAATTCAAAGGTCAGAAGCTCTAAGATGCAAAAACTCCAAAGCCTATATGAAAGAAAAACTTACCTCATCTTAATCCTCAAACAATTGAGCATTCTCTTTTTAACTATGGTTGCCCTCATGCAAAAAGAGAAAAGAAAAAGAGTTTACTAATTCCCTCTAAGCTGATCAATCAAGAGCATGAGTGTAGGAAAAAGTTAGGGAAATTTGAGAAAAAATATTTAGTCAAAAAATCTTCGGACTGACTAATAATAGGGATATCATCATTGCAGTACTCAAAAAGATTGAAAGCCCAAAGATTTAAAACACTTGTTAGCACCTATAGAAAGCTACTTATTGATTTGGATAGTTCCATCAACCTCCCATAGCAAGAGCTTGAAAACATATCTACCCATTTTGAAGGTGCAAGTCTAGAATCAATTGATTAAACACAACACAATCAGATCCCAAGCCTTAAATGAATATCTGAAAAAAAAAGGAAAGAAAAGAAGCTCGTTAGGTCAAAATCTCATAAAGGGTAACCTAGGTAAAAATTACAACATACCTAGATAGATTAAAAACCTGTAAAGGGTAGTCTAAGCAAAAATTAGAGGTTGAGAGAAAATATTTAGTTGGAAAATCATTGGAGGAGTTAAAAATAAGGGTACCATACTATAAAATCAATTACATTTGCATGCTCATTCATTATAATCACTCATTCTTTAGCCAAACATGCTTAGATGCTCCTTACAATGAGTTGACATTTTTCCTTACCACCTTTATGGCACATTCTATCCAACTTGCTCTTTTCCTCCTTCTTGTATCTTTTCATTCCTTTTCACCACCTCAGCTTAACATATTTCTTCATGAGACATCTCATTCACATTACCTTAACCTAGGCTACCACTTAAATTTTCATCAAACCTATGTTTTTCCTTTGATAAGTCTGAGAGGAGAATAATCTAAATAACAAGATGTGTACTATTTCATGCAACTAGGCACATAGTCACCCATGCATCCATCCAGTAGAAAATATATTATTTCATACATCCATTCTAAGAATAAACACCCATTTGCTTATATATGCATCTGCATTCATTATCCCTCAATCATAGGATTCATTCATTCATTATAAAAAAAGATGCATTCATTGATCAACATAAGTTTACCTTTACCATTTATTCATCATAAAAAAGATGCATTCATCGTTTGATATATATCTACCTTCACTGTTCATTCATCATAAGGAAAAATGCATTTATCATTCAACATATATTTGCCTTCATCACTCATCCATCATAAGAGATGATTCATTCATTCTAAAGTCATATTTATAATACAACTGTCTTACATACATTCACCATTCATTCAGATTCCTCATTCATTTAGAAGAAAATAAGTAAAAACACATACATCACTTTATTCATTAGAAATACATTATTCATGCATATACCTTGCCACATTTCTTCATCTAGAAAAGATTAGGAACTAACGTGCATATCATTTATTCATTCACTCAATCACCACATTCATTCGCTAGAATCACTTTACTCAATCACTTTTATGTTTCAACACTTATTCATCTAAGATAGCATATAATGCATTCATTCATTTAAGAGAATATTATGTCACCAATCACTAGATACATTCATACATTTGTACATGTATCAACTTATTCACATACTCACTTTAATTAGGAATTAATACATTTAGTATATAGTCACATGCTTTAGGCAAACAACATATATGCACATTTATTGAATTACAAGTATTAGTGCAAACATACATGCATCATAGAGCATAAGCATCTTATCTAAGCATCAATCATATAGCTCACATAGCTTAGGAATACAAAAAAGAAGTAACATGCATCTACACATCATTCAGGATAGAGTCACATAGAAAAGTCTCATTCATTCATAGCATGAACTTACACATGCAAGGCATTACATTCATATCAGTCCATATCAACTCACAAGTGCACATATCCTAGTCATATAGGTCATTCACAATCACATGAATTAGTAGCATACATCTTTCACTTTTATGACACATTTAAGCCTCTAACTCATGCAACAATCATGAATTTACATCACACATAACACATGTGCACATGATGTCACACACATACTTACATGACATTAATGTCCTTTATGTTAGATATGGCTCAGACCATTGCTTTAGACCTATCACCAAATTCAATTTGGTCCATAATATTAGACTATCCTCTAGGCCTATCATAAGATTTGGTTTAATCCATACTATTAGACTACTCTCTAGGCTTATCACCAGATTTGGTTTGGTCAACACTATTAACTTATTTAAACTAATCACTAGATTCAGTTCAGTTAACAATATCAATTACTTTAGGCCTATCACTAGATTTAGTTTGGTCCACAACATCAGACTATCTTTAGACTTATCGCCAGATTCAATTCAGTCAACTTCTTTAGACTCATCACTAGATTTGGCTCGATTAGCTTATTTAAACTCATCACTAGATTCAGTTCGGTCAATATTTAACATCTTCAGACATATTGCTGAATTTGGTTTGGTTAATTCTTTAGGATATATCACCATATTTTATTCGACCCATTTATAACTTACCAACTAGAAGGCAAGTTAACACTCACATTCGATATAGTTTATCTTCACTTAGAGGTAAATAGTTCCCAATATATTGTGTAGTTTTCTTCAGCTTTAACATCTTAAAATTCATCTGGAGTTAAGAAAGCACCTATATTTATTGTAGTTTATCTTTACTTAAAGGCGAACAGGTAGCCATATTCGATGTAGTTCTTTTTAGTTTAATATTTTGATCTCTTCTAAATGTAAGTAGGTATTCATATTCATTGTAACTTACTTTCAAACCTTATCTGGAAACTTTAGAAGTAAAGGCGTATTTAGACCAAGTCAGATTTTTAGTTCACTCGAGGAGAAGTAGGCACTCACATTCAATGTAGTTTATCTTTACAATATCATTCAATTCTTTTTTGAATGGAAGATAGAATTAAGATCTACCCATTTTTTACTTTGATTCAGAGGTAGGCATCCATATTTGATATAGCTTTATGCTAGGTTGGTATAAGTCTAGGTAAGTATCCCTAAAAAAGTACTTTTAATATGCACTATTACTTTATCATTTCATAGCACACACTAGAGTAGGGGTAATGGTTTAGGTCTTTGGATTTCCTATAGATTTAGAATTTGACCCATCTTGAAAAGCTTGTGGTATGGACCTATTCACTTTTTGGCCCTATGATGATAACTAGAGATAGGTTTAAGCAATAAGGGAAGAAACCTAAAATCATGGTATGTATAAAGAATCATGGAGCAAGTTAGCATGGCTTTGATGCTACAAGGTCCACACGAACTAACATAAAACTAGGGCTAAGGCCCATGAACTGTCCAGGTAAATCCAAAGCCTAGGTTTGTATGGACATAGTGACTAAGGTCCTTATGGACCTATCGATAAAAATCTTTTCAAAAGTATGATCTTCCTATTTAGACTCTAATTTCTAATCCTAGTAAGACTTTGCTTCTTTTGGATGGGAAAGATATCTACCAGCCTTATAAATACCCCTCCCATCAGCCTATTTCAACATAATGAAATGAATTTACAAGCAATCTATTGAGAATAACCCGATAATTTTGAGATTTAAGTGCAATTCTAATATGGGATTCACTCTACTAGTCCTAAGCCCTTAAAAAATAGTTATTCTTTCTAAAACCAAACCATTGTCTTGTTGCTTAGTGTTAACTTCAAGGTAAGATCTAAGACACTTTTTTACATATTCATTCATTTAACTATGTTGATTACTATAACCAATAATTTGCCATGATTAATTGACATATGAGGTGATTCTTTGTAATCCCCACATCAATTATAGGAGTAGGTTAACCTTTTAAATTATTTTACTAATGTTTTAATCAGTCATAGAAAGTTATAACCACATTTGCTTTCTAAAACTAATGCCTAAGTCCACATGAACCCATTTTAATGGGTGTAAGGTTCATGCAAATCTATTATTTGAATATGTATATAATATGAGGTTTATATGGACTAATGTTCGATAATAGTTTTTCGTTTACTTTGTATAGTATGTTTCAACATATCCTATTTACCTTATTGAGATACTTGTCTGAGGTTATCATGTTGTATGACTATTCTATGTCATAATATGCATATTAATATTTTGGAATTAATTTGAGGTCTACATGGACTCCTTA
>CANXYI010255764.1:0-18970 GCA_948208565.1 Hura crepitans | reverse complement strand
GCCTGCCCTTAATTATGACATGCCCTTATATTAACTTTTAGGTGTGACGGCCCTAACCAAGCTATCCATCTAAGTATGTTGCAATTACTCTCCCCTTTACCCTTCACATAAATATAGACTTGTTTATTTTTCACATGTGATAAGAAGAGTTGGTTAATGTACTTGAAAACTATATAATTTCTAATATATTTTCGTATTAATTAATTAGGAGTGCAGTGATAAATTAAAAAATAGTAATTTATAAATGTTGATAATAAAACGGATTAAATATGAATAAATATGCCAATTAACAATTTAACTATAATGTAAATAAGAAAATAAATATGTATTTTGGAACATATAAAAAAAAAAAAAGTAAGCCTATATATATCCATGGGATGGAGAGCGTAACATTTGAGGTGGAAAATTTTCTCTGGGAAAACTCCATCAAAAGAAGTTTTTATTTACCTTTTCTCTCTTGAGGCAAATAATTACTATTTGAAAACCAATAAATTTTGGGTTCATAGTAAAATGTTCCCAAAATAAATACTCATTTTGTTGAACAAATATATGCTTGTTTTTTGTTTTATTTTTCTTGTAATATAGGCATATAATTTTGTAGACTATAGTTAATATATAATTTTTTTTAAGTTGCCTTATAGTTAACTGTACTCTAATTTATTTTCTTTATATTTTTCATGCTTATTTATTAAAAATGTCCTTAAATTATGATATTTCTTGATTTCTACATAACATAGTCCATTTCTTAAAATCAAGTTTGATACTATTACTTAGTTTATTTTTTTAATAATGTATATTAATGAAAAATCTCTTACTAATTGGGATATAAAAAGGAAAAATATGGATAAATTTTTGTTTTCGATCTAAATAAACTAAATTTCCTATTTTTTATATGAAAAAAGTCTATATTCATAAGACAGAAAGAGTAAATAAAATCAATAGTACATGATCATGAGAATATAACCCCATTTTAGAATGAAAAAATAGCAATTTAATTAATAGGTACTTGTGTTTATCACATATTTAGTATTTACTCCATCAATCAATTTTATTTAGGGCACCATAATATATTTTTAATTCTAAATTACAAAATAATCATATATATTCATGAGGTGATAATTGATTATAAGAAATAATAGCATAATATGTAGTGGGAATTTGGAGTTCCTCAAAAATTGAACTAACTCATGAAAAGAGCTTAGAGTAGTATAAAATAAAATTGATTTGATTTAATAATTAGGGTTTCTTTAAGTAAAAGCAACTCCTTAATTGCCTAGTACTCTGGTAGCTTAACCCCAACCAAAAGCACAAAACAAACTTGATTTACAAGGATAGACTTTCAACTCTACTCTTAATAATAATATCATCAACAGATTTTCTTCGATCCTGTATCCATGGCGGCTGAAAATTTAATCATCTTAGCTGCAACTTTTTTTTTTTTCACATACTATATATTTTATATTATGAAAATATATCTTACACATTTTTAGTTTTCGAATGTCCTGCAACACATCTAAATTTGATAAATTTATAACTCTTATCTCTTTTGAACTTGATAAATGTGTACTTATTATCACATTAAAAGAAATTTTTAAGTGAAAACTATTAATTACAAACACGTATTATTAGGGAGTAAAATATACATATTTATTAAGTTCAAATAAGTAATAAGTCAATTTTATTGAGTTTAGATATGTTAAAGATACTCAAAAATTTAAAGTATTTTTTGAGATTTTTTTGAAATTACTATTTAAAATTTGCGCAAGATGTATTATTTTGACAACTTTAAAGTGAAAAAATGTACTATGTCATTTTACTAATCATTTATTATTTAAAATTTATTGATTTAACTAATTTGAATTAGTAACAACTTTTAAGTGTAAATTGTTTTCTTTTCAAATTTTAAGAATACTGTCATATTTAAAATTTAAACTCAAAATGCTTTAATTAAAAAGAAAAAAATTCACATCATTTATCTATCAAGGGCGAATCGTATTTTATTCTTTTATTTATTTATTTATAATATTCGATATTTAAAATTCACCGACAAACTAATCTTGCTTTCTTTTGTATATATAAAGTTTAGCACACAGTTTTATTTCCGTATATTTAAAGTTTAGCAGACAATTATAGTTACACATTAAAGGCCATATTCAATCAATATATTTATGTTATCCAATTATCAATCGACAGGCAATAATTCACAATTATATGATGTAAAATCTCATATTGAACATTCAAATAGCAACATTAATACTAATTAAGACAAAAGTATGACAGGCGATTAGACATATGCATCTCCCCTTATTAACTGTTAATTTTTCATTAGTGGAATTCAATAATATCTTCTGTTACACTAAATTATTTATTCATATTTAAATTCTTATGATAAAAAAAAATAAAGATTAATTTAAACTTCTCATTTCTGTTAGTTTATCTTGTTTCCCCCATATCAGTATTATTGTTGAAAGGAGGATGAGAATAACCATTAGCCAGGATTATCTCCCTTCATCGCCGCATAATAAACTTTACCACTTTATAATTTATCCAACGTGATTTCAAATTAAGCATATTAAAAATTTTTAAATATTAAATAATATAAATAAAAATTATTAAATAAAATTCTTTTTTGAGTCGGTTACTAATGAGAATTTGAATTCATAATCTTTTTAAGTCATGAATAAATTTCCATATAATTTTATTTTTTTTTAGGAAAATCAATCAGAAATTTTGTTGATTTTTATATTATTAAAATGAAACTAAACTAATGGGACCAAATTTATTTCAATATTATAGAAGGACTATTGGATTAGTTAGATTATTTTAAAGAGCAATTCTTTATAAAATAGTGCATATTAGAAATGTTGGAAGTCTTGAGAGGCAACATTTCCTAACCGCAAACTACAAACTGAAACATAATTAATTAAGAAACATATAATTTTTTTTTAAATATAGACAAAGAACATATAATTCAATATAAAATTATTAATTAAAATATAAGTGGTCGTTGTTGCTTTCAAGAAAACAGTTTCTTGTTAAGCAAGTACAGAGAAAAGACGATATTATTAATAACTAACTAGCCGTTAGAAACTTTACTTCTTTTTCGTATTATTTGTTGTTGTGGTAAAGAATTGAATGAAATGTGGGATGAAAATTTTAAGGAGAATCAAAATTTTTTTATAAAAAAAAAAGTTTGCATAATAATAATTATTTAAAGTAATATTTCTTGTTGCTGTTGCTCAATCCAGCGCAATTAAAAAATAAATAAATGAATGAATGAAAAGAAGCTTTGGAAATAAAAGCGCCCATATGGTTAGCTTGCATTCAATAAGTCAATGCTCAACCATTTAGCTGTTGGCCTCATGATATCAGCTCAGCTCCATGCCCATTTTTGTTTTTCCCTTTTATTTTTAGGGATAATAATTAATTATTTAAATTCTCTATTGAAAGATAATTATTTATATTCACATATTTTATTGTAAGGCGATGAAGAAGCTCACTATTTCACTTTTTATGTATGGTACATGTAAAAATGTGGTTGGAGAAAAAAAAATACTCATATGCGTACGTACAAACTAACAAAATGCTTTTTATTTTTTATTTTTATTACAGTTATATATTTAGTATGCTTTTCCATATAGATATTCAACTTCGAATAAACAAACTTACATATATTCTATAATATTAAGTAAGTTCCTATAGAAATGCTATATATACGAATTGAAGAATTATAAAGAAAGGAAAAAAAAATAGCTAAAACTGAAATTTTATGCAGAGATTTAGAATTTTTTTCCATTTGTCCCTTTTTTCAAAGCTTAATATACAAATTGATACTTTAATTTACTCGCTTTTACTAAGCCAATAAATAAAGCTTTTATAATAGTTAACAAATGCAAATTGATTTCATCCATTTTTATATGTATTAATGCTTTTTAAATATGTAATTTACACATTTTTTCATATATATTATCTTTTTAATTGCTACGCAGATATTTTTAAATATGAAAAATGTTAATTAAATATGATATTGCAGGCAAATATATTAAATTGGAATAAATTTAAATAGAAAAACCAATTTAATAAAAGTATACCATTTTAAAATGTCACTTTACATGTAAAGCGTTTTTGTTTTCATCTTTCATAGCATCAATTTGAGCTGAAATCATTGAATGATTATATTACTTAAAGGACAAGGAAGGCATTGAGCAAAGTATTATCTGACGTTTTTCTTTTGATTTATTAAGGAGAGTAAAAACAAGTATTATTGTTACTATTATTTCCAAACCTAATTGACAACTTACTGTGTTTGGTTGGATAGGATAGGCTTGAGATAGGTAGGAAAATTATTTCAGCCATGCTTTGAAGCCACTTTAATTAAATTAAAAGGTGTAGCTAGTAGCCAGAATGTATAAAATAAATACACTTCCATTTTTTTTTTTTTCAGAAAAAAGGCATAGGATAAAATTGCAAGTAAATCAAGCTGAGTTTTGTAAAGGAGGCGTGGCCGGCGTCCAAAAACTAAAAAGTAGGCTAATTGAATGTGGTACAGGTGCTGGCATCGACTTCCAACTACTCTTGACCCCAACTGCCCTAATTTATACTTCCAAAAATCATAAATAAATTAAAATAAAAATATATATATATACTTTGTTTTTTTATGAAAATTAATTGGGTTAAAATTAAACCCAAATGCCCAAAAAATAAAAATAATGATAAAAAAATGTTAATATTTGCGTAAAAAAAATAAATAAATGATCTTAGTTGTCGTCTACTCTTTGGCTCACAGCCACACGATATATCCATGTTGCACCCAATGCAACTTTCCTTCCCTCTTCTTTTATAAACCCCTTGTCTTCTCTCTGTTTAACACAAGGAATCCCTCACTACTCGTAACTTCTAAACCTTCTCTTCTTCAAATGGTGGTAATGGGGCCCCATCGGCACTTCCAATCCATCGAACAATGTAGCTCCCAGGGCCGATCCAATCAGACGGTGGCTGCTGATTTAGATGGCACCCTTCTTGCTTCGTCGAGTGCTTTTCCTTATTTCTTTCTTGTTGCACTTGAAGCTGGCAGTCTCTTTAGAGCTCTCATTCTTTTAGCATCGGTTCCATTTGTGTACTTCACTTACTTGTTGGTATCAGAGGCAATGGCTATCAAGACTTTGATCTTCATTGCCTTTGCGGGACTTAAGGTCAGAGACATTGAGCTCGTTTCAAGGTCGGTGCTGCCTAGGTTCTACGCGGATGATGTTCACCCGGAAACTTGGAGAGTGTTCAATTCTTTTGGGAAAAGATACATAGTTACTGCTAATCCTAGGATCATGGTGGAGCCATTTGTTAAGACATTTCTAGGCGCTGATAAGGTTCTTGGGACTGAGTTAGAGGTTACAAAGTCTGGAATGGCTACTGGGTTTGTTAAGAAACCTGGAATTCTTGTTGCTGAACATAAACGATCTGCCATTTTAAAAGAATTTGGTACTGATTTGCCTGATTTAGCCCTCGGTGACAGACAAACTGACCATCATTTCATGTCCATTTGCAAGGTTAGATCTGACCTCCATTTTTTTTTTCCAATTTACAAAAATTAATTACGTGCTTTTATGAATTTTACCTCAGCTGTTTCTTAGCTGAATAAAGCACAGTACAGTTCAACTTTCAATTTATCTATCTCCTTAATTAATTCATATTTATATTTATTAGAGGTTTGGTAAGAAATTTAATGGCAATATTATATTCTATTTCTATATGAATAGCTTTCTGTTTTTGTGTTGTCTTGGACCTTCTTATTCGAATATTTTATATATATATATATAATTTTTAAATTGCTCTGAAAATAGTACCAAAGGACCACTAGTGTGATTTTCATATTTAGTATTGTTAGCCAACGGCTTTTATATTTTTTTCTTTTAACTAAATATTTTGATTAATAATTTTAAAAATTTAGTTCTAAAATACGAATGACATTTATTTCACGCTATATTTAAAATCTTAAAACACATAATTCATGTTCAAACTACTCCATAATTCAATTGAACTTGTAATCATAGACCTCATCATGTGTGATATATGAGCAATAATTAGTAAAGATATCTTTGATTTTGCTAGCAACATCCTCGTGATTTCTGTAATTAAATACTCACTCCACAAAACTTGGTTTTCTTTTTCCTTTTTTTTTTTCTGGAATGAACGAAGCTTCCCCCTTTTTTGTCTTACTTTTTGGCTGGTTGGTGCAGGAATTTTGTTACATGTCCATTCATCAAATGCTATGTTTTGCAAACTGCAATCATTTTCATAGGTAGATGAACTTGAGTTAATTGAAAATTACAAGGAATGGGCCCTCTTTCATTTAATTTATTAAGCATATAATAGTT
Source organism: Hura crepitans (assembly GCA_948208565.1). Classification (NCBI taxonomy): domain Eukaryota; kingdom Viridiplantae; phylum Streptophyta; class Magnoliopsida; order Malpighiales; family Euphorbiaceae; genus Hura; species Hura crepitans. The sequence goes on along the minus strand of CANXYI010255764.1, from coordinate 12,599 downwards.
CGTTCTAGTTTGATCTTTTTCATTTAATTGTCAAATCAATTCAATAAAATTAGTTAGGCTTCTTCTCACATTTAATAATGAAGATAGCATAATTCAATATAAACAACTAAATAAATTATAATAATTTAAAGTGATCTTTTTTTAAAAAATACTATTGAAATTCTAAGTCCGTATTAGAATAGAAACGGTCGGTATCATTTGAATTTTTTTTTAAAGGAGAGAGAATTGAATGTTCGAATTTGAGAGTTTTTAATAGATTAAAATTAATTCTTACCGTTGAAACGTCTTTTTAGATATAGATCTTGAATATTTTAATTTAATAAATTAAATTTTGATTGATTTAAAATTGATTTTGACTAGTTTAATTAAGGATTAAATCTAATTTTTGTGTTGGTTATATGTAAAAAAAAAATTTATTTTTGATTGAAATATATATGAATTGATGGATGCAGGAAGGATACATGGTGCCAAGAACAAAATGTGAGCCGGTACCAAGGAACAAGCTTCTAAGTCCTGTAATCTTTCATGAAGGAAGACTCGTTCAAAAGCCAACTCCACTAGTTGCTCTCTTGACATTTTTATGGCTTCCAATTGGTATAATTCTCTCAATTCTTAGGGTATACACAAACATACCATTGCCAGAGAGAATTGCAAGGTACAATTACAAGCTCTTAGGCATCAAACTCATAGTTAAGGGCAGCCCTCCACCCCCACCAAGCAAAGGCCAAAGTGGGGTCCTGTTCATATGCAACCACCGCACAGTCCTAGACCCAGTAGTGACAGCAGTTGCACTGGGAAGAAAAATAAGCTGTGTCACATATAGCATAAGCAAATTCTCAGAAATAATATCTCCAATCAAAGCAGTAGCATTATCGAGAGAAAGAGAGAAAGATGCTGAGAATATAAAGCGATTGCTGGAAGAAGGGGATTTGGTGATTTGCCCAGAAGGAACTACTTGCAGAGAGCCATTTTTGCTGAGGTTCAGTGCTCTTTTTGCCGAACTTACTGATAGAATAGTGCCAGTTGCTATCAATACTAAACAAACAGTGTTTCATGGGACTACAGTTCGTGGACATAAGTTATTGGATCCTTATTTTGTGTTCATGAATCCAAGGCCAACTTATGAGATCACTTTCTTGAATCAATTGCCATTGGAGCTGACTTGCAGAGGTGGCAAATCCGCCATTGAAGTGGCCAATTATATACAGAGGGTACTAGCTGGGACACTTGGGTTCGAATGTACTAACTTGACAAGGAAGGATAAGTATGCTATGCTTGCTGGTACAGATGGCAGAGTCCCCTCTAAGAAGGAAAAAGAAAAAGCTTAAGAAAATTATTAAGTATTTTTATTTTCATTATTTTTGTAATTGTTTTCATATGCTTCAAACTTTGTCTTAAACAATAAAATATGGATTATTGATCTTAATTAATGATGTTTAGTGTCAAATTAATAACTACCTTTTATGTATAATAGTACTTATTTTCGGAAATACATATGTATGCTTGATATACTGTTATAAAGTTTTGAATGAAATTGTACATGTATTTAGCTACATTAATTAATGCAATATTTATAAGGTTCTTAATTTTCAAGCATTTATATTTTATTTTTTTAATTAATTACAAACATTTTTTAAAAAAAAAATTGAGTTGCTTTAATAATTTTCTTAATTTATGTATTGAAGTGAAACATAAATAAAGAATAAAAATTAAGAAGCGTATCCATAAATTAACGGAATAATTGCAATTCAGTGGTTACGGTTTAGCTAGTCAAGTGGCCTCTTTCAATTTAATGCCACCATTCATTAATCACCCATATGAACAAGTAAAGTTGACGATTCCTTTCCACCCCCATACCCAAATAGGGGTGTGCATGGGTCTCAATCCAAACTAATTCAAATTCAAAATTTTCGTTTTCTTCAAATCCAAATTGATTTTGATTAACTTTCGAATTTCGATTCGAAAATTTTCAAATAAATCAATCCGATTCAAAAAATTCATCAAAATTGAATTTATTTTTTTTTTCAAAATTTCATTAATACGATGTGGTTTCATTGAGTGAAAGAATGCCCTAAACGATGTTATTTCACATTTGTGGCATTGTAAGGCATGTGTTCAAATTAAGTGAAGTTTCAATCCGACCCGAATTCAAAATACAAATTTAATCCCTTAAAATTTTTAATCCAAACTGACCAAATTATCCGAATAATTAAATTCGGATCGAATTAATCAGATCGGTTCGAATTTTACTCACAGCTACCCAAGTGTTACTATTACTTGTCTAGAGATTTAAATTCACAATCACATGATTTACTGATAAGTTCGTGATCTTTTTTTTTAATTTCTTGAGTTAAATTAATGATAGAGTGATAAATATAAATTATAAAAATTATTTTTCTCACTTGATATTTTACATTAATTTGATTTATTAAAAAAGAAATTAAATGACGCCGTTCCACGCCACGCTGATGGAAACTGATCGAGGCAGGGAGGCTCATTTATTAACCAAAGATGTGAGAGACAGGCTGTTCATAGTTTTGGTGCCCATCCACGAGCATCTCCTGCTGCTCCAGAAGCCAGAGGACATGTTTTAATGCGACACTGCGTCGTTTTCAGCTTTATCTTCTCTCTGACTTGTTTGCCTGGATTTCTTTGAAACCCTTTTTTAAAAGTCCAGCGTAATACCAGAATATTTTTTGCTATTTTATATATTTTTTAAATCTTGACCGTCGCTTACGGTCTTGATTTGAGAACCACGATTTCAACTTCTAAACAGAAGAATCAAAGAAATTAAGTATAAAAATAATATTCTAGACAGAACAATTATTCCATTGAATTATCCTACATGGTACTGAAAACCTATCTAATGCATATAGAAAAAAAGAAAGCGTGAGAAAGAAGATAATCATCGGATCAGCTCTACATTGTGTATCTATATTAATGGTCTTTGGAGAGGATTTTCTGGAATCCAAATATAAAGAAAGAAGCAAGATTAAAAAAAAAAAAAAAAACTTATCAAAATAAATTCAGTGAATTTTAAAATGAATAATGAGAGACCATTTATCCCTTTAAACTATCAATTTTTATTAACACTTAGCTCTTTACTACTTTTTTCGTGACAATAAAAGACTAAATGGTAACGAAAATCAATTCTTTAAATGACTAAATTAGTTTCTTGATTAATTCAATAAGCTAAATGAATAATAATGACAAATTTAAAGGCTTATATATGCATTAAGCTTTTCCTTTTTTTTCAAAAAATGTAGAAAAAAAATAGCCAAGCAAATATTTTGGGGATGTTAGAAGGTGTTTTGTGATTGGTAGTAAATTTTCTTAATAAAAGGAAATAGCAGACCCATAAATGGGGACCTTATCACATTCAATTCTCTATAATAAAAGCACAAGTACCTTACCATATATGATTTAAAATTTCACTGGAAATATTGCGGAGACAACATAATTTAAAGGACATTCAATTCATTGTTTTTAGGACACACTCTGCTTCTGATTTATTACATGCTTCCATTCTGCTTGTACCCTTGTTTTCACCTTCCCACTCTCCAACTTCTGTGGAGCCTACCCACATAATGGAATTTTTTTGTTTTTTTATCATACAGTGTTACGGTCTGAAATTGGAGAGTAAGATTTAGGGGGATAAATTTCAAATCCGGGACCTATACAAGAAAGTTAAGCTTCCTCTTTCTATTTTTCGATACACTATTAATACTCGGAATTGGGGAATGAAAATTGGGAGGTAAATCTCAGCTTGAGACCTGCACAAGAAAGTTAAGTTTTCTTTCCAACAGGACATCCCAAGAAATTACATATAAGAGACTTGAGTTTGAATTTCGGGTTATTGAAGTCTAATAATATTTTTTTACTAATTCATTTAATATTTTACTTTTTTGCATTGGTCTTCCAAATTTTTATATTAATATAGATTAAATCTAATTTTACTAAATTTGAATAAAATAATAATATTATTTTGATATATATAAAGGTCATTTTTTATTTTATTAAGTTATTATTTAAATTTCTATCAGTAAAAAAAGTTACAGTTAAAACTCAACATTTATTAAAATAAATGTATAGAAACTTAAATGTAATGCTATTATAGTTGATGGCGGTTTTCATTGATAGCCTCTTAACTCTTGAAATGTATCTTAATAATCATTTACATTTAATTTGAAACTCAAAACTTCCTCGATTTTAGAAAATATATCCAAAAAGTCCTTGTTACAGGCTACTACAAGTTAAAGCACAAACTATTAGAAAGTTTACGCGAGTTGTCCTTCAACTTTAGATTGGATATCTGTATAGTCCCTAAATTTTGATTTAGCCTAAAAATTGGGTGAAATCCATCAAACTAAGTCTTTTGAAAAGACAAAAAAGCCTTGAAGAATATGGAGATTCTTGAAAATATCCTATAACATTATGGAAATACATGCAGAGAGCTCAAACTCTAATAATCAATCAACGTTGTCTTTAATGAAAAATTTACGAGATGAGGTAAATAGGCTCACTGAACATTACCATGACATAAAGAGTCGAAAGTTCACCAGAAGCTAGACAAGCACTAGCAAATGAAGTAGGAAAATTTGTGAATGAAAGGCATGATGCAATGGAAAAAGAAACTAGATTGAAAAACTTGAGGTGTTTAAAAAAGAGGACCTAGAAAAAACAGTGAAAAATTAAGGAAAGAAAAAAATGGTTCCTTTTATACTAGATCCTGAAAAGAAAGCAGCCAATGGGGACAATTTCAATTTAGCTTAAGACCTTAGAAAGTTTTTAAGTCTCGTAAAGGAGGCTCCAATTCATGTAGATGATAGAACATGTAATGAGCTTCTAACTACAAAAAGAGTTTCTAATGAGCTATGTATTAACTTTTTAGTTACAAGTTAGTTAGGTTAATTAGTTTGTTCTGTTAGCCAGTTAGTTAGAATAAGTTACTTTTCTTGGCTCCCTTCTTCTGTATATAAAGCAGTGTAATTAGCTCTTTTAGTAAGTTAAGTGAAATTTAATTCTTTCTTCACAAGATTAGCATGGTATCAAAGTAGAAATAACTACCTCTGCACTTTCTTTTCTTTTTCTCGACTTTTCTCAGCAACCAAACATTTTTTTCATCTTCCCTTCTTCTTCTTAAATATTCTCCTCCATAGTTTTGCAACAAAGGGCTTTAACTAGGCTAGAAGATAGTCCATCGAGTCCATTATACCTTCATCGATGGAAAGCGCTAGATAATGAGGATTAATCCTTCAATGTTTGGGATCACTACAACATTATTGTTACTACTTAGATCACTAATTCTCTTTCAACCACTATCAAGCTAAGCGTGATATGAATTGAGAATGCTGTAAATTTATGAAAAGAACTCCGAGATCATTTTTCTCAAGGTGATTTTGTGAGACTCTTAGATCTACAACATGAGATCTCATCGTTTACTCAAGGTGATTCATCTGTCACCAAGTATTACACAAAACTCAGAAGCTTATGGGATGAATTACATAATTTTAGGCCCATTCCTAATTGTGAATGTCAGCCAGCATGTGAGTGCAATGCTCTAGGTGTGATCAGTGGGTATAGGAAATTAGATCAGATCATAAAGTTCTTGAGAGGCTTGAATCATAATTTTGCAAATGTCAAAACACAAATTCTGATGTCTAAGCCTTTACCTTCACTCAATAAAGTTTTTTTAATGGCACTTTAGTAAGAACGCCAATGCTTGAATCTAAAAGGGTTACAATTAAATGAGTTAGCTATTTTTACTATAAGAGGTAGCAATCAAAGAAATCCTTGGAAGCAGAGAACATAAATTACAGGAGGTACAGACAAAGGAAATACAAGGAAGAGTAATGATTTTGGCAACAAAAGGCCTCTATGTACGTATTGCAACATGATTAGAAAACATGGTTACCCTCCTAGTTATAATAGTAAGGCCAAGAATCAGAGTAATAGAATTCCTGCTCCAAGTGTTAATCAGATTCAATCTTGGCAAGCAAGTGAATACAATAATGAAGAAAGCACTGAGCTCGACAAGTCACAAGTTGCATCACCAGAATTACCTTTCACTAAGGAATAATAAGAACAATTTATTGTTTTGTTACAAGGCCATAAGCAGAATGCTGCAATTAACATGACCATTATGCATCCGTTTTCTGCTCTATCTCAATCTGTCATCAATGCATCCACGAACACAACTGCATCAAGTTATTCTGGTATAGTTCTTACTCATATTACCCAAGATCTAGTTAGTAAAATTTATTGGATTATAGATTTAGGTACAACTGATCATACAACTTGTGATCTTTCTATCTTTGAAAGTTTTCATGCTATCAAAAACTTTATGGTGCATTTACCAAATGGTGCCAAGTCACTTGTCACCTTAATTAGTACAGTAAAGCTTAATGCAGATTTGATCCTAAAGGACGTTCTTTATGTACGAGACTTCTCATCTAACCTGATATTAGTGAGTGAATTTCTTTCAACTTCCCATTACTTTTGCCTCTTTCTAAACATTTATTGTTTTGTCCAGGATATGACTTAGTGGAAAATGATTAGATTAGCTAAGCTAAAAGGGGCACTCTTCCATCTCACCTTCACTAACTCGCAATAAAGCCAAGTACCACCAAAAGGCCACAATGCCTCATCTTATAATAAACCTTCACCTTCTTTCCCTATTATCCATTATATTGTTAATACAAAAACTCTAGAATCAGGTTTTGATCTGTGGCACTTAGATTAGGTTATCCTTCTAGAGATAGAATAAAAGTGATGTCAAAGAATGTTCCTGTGATCACTATTGTTGATAGTCATGTTTGTAATGTATGCCATTTAGCAAAACAAAAAAAGTTAAGTTTCCAATTAATATGCACATTGATATTTGGGGCCCAGTTCCTAGTTCTTATGATGGGTATTGTTATCTTTTGACCATTGTAGATGATTTTTCAAGATTTACATAGGGATATTTGATGAAAAGTGAGACTGAAGTAAGAAAGTTGTTAATTGATTTCTAGATTATGGTTAATGTTCAGTTCAATAAGAAGATAAGGTGCATAAGGATAGATAATGGCTAGGAATTTAACTTCCCTTCTTTTTATGCAAACAAAGGCATAACTCACCAAACTTCTTGTGCGGAAACCCTTGAGCAAAATAGTGTCGTTGAGAGAAAACATTAACATATCCTAAATGTAATGAGAGCCTTACTTTTTCAGAGTCATTTACCAAATAGTTACTGGTCTGTAGCAGTGTCACATGCCTTATATCTAATAAATAGACTCCTATCTCCTATGATTGATAACCAGACCCCTTTTAAAAGAGTGTACAATAAGCAACCAGATTTTAATGGGCTAAAGGTGTTTGGGTGTTTATGTTTTGCATCAACTATTAAACAAAATAGAACAAAGTTAGACCCTAGAGCTGTCAAATGTGTTTTTTAAGGGTTTAAAAGTGGCACTAAAGGGTATAAATTGATGGATTTAAAATAAAAAAGGATAATCATATCTAGACATGTTATCTTTTATGAGTCTCTGTTCCCTTTTGCCTATCATTTAGAGCATTAGTCTTCCAGTACATCATCCTCTTTCACAATGAATAACCATTCCCTTTATCCAATTGATCTTACACCCATCGAACCAATACCAGTATCCCTCTCCATTGAGCCAGCCTCCACATCACTAAATTCAGCATTGCAACAAAACATTTCTACTCCATCACTTAGACATTCCATAAGACCCAGATGAGCCCCGTCTTATTTAAAAGATTATCATTGCAATTTGCTAAAATCCTTGAGCAACAATGTTGCCCTTCCACTAAGTTATTATCCTTTCATAAAGAAATAGGTGTTCCTCATCCTTTTCTACCACATTGACATATGACAGGTTATCTACATCACACAGAGCTTTCTCTGTGTCCATCAATTGCAATATCAAAACAAATACCTATATTCAAGCCAGCAAAGATTAAAGATGGGTCACTACCATGAATGAAGAATTACAAGCTCTTGAAAGGAATCGTACTTGGGAGTTGACAACTCTACCAACTAGGAAAAAGCCAACCAGTTGCAGATGGATTTATAAATTCAAGTACAAACAAGATGGCTCAATCAATAGGTTTAAAGCAAGACTAATTACCAAGGGGTTAACACAACAAGCAGAAGTGGATTACATAGACCTGTTCTCCTGTTACCAAAATGACAACCATCAGGGTAATGGATGGCACCTTGAGCAATTGGACATAAACAATGCTTACTTGCATGGCAATCTATTTGAGGAGATTTATATGGAGTTACCACTTGGATACTAGAAACAAATTGAAAAGGGAACTGTTTGTAAACTTCGAAAATCCTTTTATAGGTTAAAATAGGCTAGTAAGCAATGGAACACCAAGCTTAAAAAAGCTTTGCTTGGTCAGAAATTTACTCAAACTTTATCTGACACTTCCCTATTCATTCAAAGAAATGGATCATCTTTCATTGCCTTAGCAATATATGTAGACAACTACATTCTAGCCATCAACAGTAAAGAAGAGATAAAGCAAGTCAAAAATTTTCTTCACCAGACAATTAAAATCAAAGATTTGGGTACACTAAAGTATTTCCTTGGATTGGAAATTACCATATCAAATAAAGGCATTCATTTGTGTCAAAGAAAATATACACTCGACATCTTGTAGGAATATAGCTATCTAGACAACAAGCCTATCAAAACTCCACATGCCACATTTCAAACTCTTCTGAGCCCCTTGATGATATCTCTTTGTACAAAAGGTTAATTGGCCAATTATTGCACCTTGCCAATACCAGACTTTATATTTCTCACTCAGTCTAGCATTTGTCTTAATTCCTAGATAAGCCAACTCAAGCTCATCTAGAAGCTGCAACTAGAGTTCTATGATATATCAAAGGTTCTCCTAGTCAAGGTATCTTCTTTCCATTTAGTTCTTCAGTTTAGTTACAGGGTTTCTTTGACGCTAATTGGGCCACATGCCCTTTGACTAGAAGATCTATTATTGGGTACTATATTTTTCTTGGCTCATTATTAGTATCTTGAAAATCAAAGAAACAAAATACAGTTTCTCAAAGCTCATCTAAAACAGAATATCAAGCTCTTACAACGGCCGTTTGTGAAATTCAATAGCTATTATATTTGCTCAGAGATCTAAATTTTCCTTATTCACAGGCTGTACTCATATTCTGTGACAACCAATCTACAGTTCAAATCACTAAAAATTCTGTCTTCTATGAACGCATCAAACACATTGAGATCAATTGTCATTTGGTGCATGAGAAGATCCAACATGATTGTGTTTGTTTAATACTAGTGAGATCAAAAAACCAGATTGCTAATCTATTCACTAAATCACAACGGTTTCTAACCTTCTACAAGTACCTTTCCAAGCTGGGAGCATTAAACATTTACACTCCTCAGCTTAAGGAGAGGTAATGAGTTGTGTATTCTAAAACTAAATCCTAATAATCAATAATAATTTTAAATGATTGATTTTGTAGAAAAAAAATATGTAAAACAAATAAATTTTTTTTGAAAAAAATGGAGTTTAGTTTAATAGCAAATGAGCAATTTTGGATATTTTTAAAATAGAAAATATTAAAAATGCACATTTAAAAATTTTAAGTACTTATAATATATTTTTAAAATTAAAAAAAAAAAAAAAAGAGCGAGAGGGATAGTGTAATTTTCTCCATAAAGTCTAGGGCCTTCCCTGTCTGCTGGCCGACGTAGAAAGCCATAGAAATTAGTTCCAGGTTCCTAAATTTTGGGCTAATTGGGCCAATCATTAAGACTAATCAAAACAGTAGGATCCAGTATTTCGATGGCTGTCAAAGGCAAAGCTCTCAGTTGCCTTATTTGACTCCGCCACTTAATAACCTTCCCCCGCGACGGCGTAATTGATAACTTCCACTCATGGACCACGAAATTCGTAATTCTAGTCTCGGTGATCGTGTCAAGCTTAACGTCGGAGGCAAGCTTTTTGAGACTACTGTATCAACTCTGCAATCCGGCGGTCCAGACTCGCTTCTGGCCGCTCTCTCTAGCCGCTCAAGTCCGGACCCCATTTTCATAGACCGTGATCCTGAGATCTTCTCCGTTCTCCTCTCTCTGCTTCGCTCCGATCGTGTCCCCTCTACTGCCCAACGCTTCTCCAAGCAAGAACTCGCTGATGAGGCTCTCTACTATGGCATCGAATCGCAGCTTCGTTCCGCGATGTCTCCGCCTCCTATATCCGGTATCGATGCTTCCATCGTTTCTACCATACACCCTGCATCGGACGGTATTGCTTCAGCCTTCACCGCCGCTGCGGGTGATGGCTCAGTATGGATCGCTCACGGTGGTCAAATTTCGGCTTATGATTGGAACTTGAGCCACTGCTTCACTGTCCGGACTCACCTTGACGACATCACCTCAATTCGCCGCATCTCACCCGATGTCGCCGCCATTGGATCCGATTCGGCAGCTGGAGTCCATTTCTATGATTTTTGCAGTTCTCGCCATCTCGGGTCAACCCACTGGACTGACCCGACGGATCCGAGAATCTACAAAGCGCGAGTCACTTCAATAGCTGACTCATCGGATCAAGTTTTTGCTTCCTTCGAGTGTCAACACAGGGAGAATTGTATACTATTAATAGATAAATCAACTCTGCAGATCGTGTCGGAGATAGCCAGACAATCCGGGAGCTCAGCGAAGAATACGGCCGCCGGGAAGCTGACGTGGCTACCGGATACAAGCGTGCTATTCGGAGCGGCGGTCACTAGCGGGGCATTTGGGTATTCAGGATACATCAGAATATGGGATCCCAGGACTGGTAGCGTGGTTTGGGAGACGAACGAGCCAGGTTCGGGACGAAGCAGCAGGTTCGGAGACTCGTTCGCCGATGTTGATGTAGACGCGGAGAATTCGACTCTGTTCAAAATCTGTTCGAAGTCCGGGGACTTGGCAATGGCAGATCTTCGTAATTTAGGGGATGATCCGTGGGTTTATATGAAAGACAAAAACCCAAGTTTGAGATTCACTGGTGGCGCCATGGAAAGTGTAATACATTGCTATAAAGGTCAGGTATTTGTGGGCAGAGAAGGTTCTTTAGAGGTCTGGTCAAAGGTGGCTGAAAGAGAAAATGGATTGGAAAGAGAAAACTTGGTGGGTGAAGAATTGTATAGAAGGAATTTTGTGGATAAATTGGAGGATTCGGAGAGAGGGATAATTAGAAAAATAGAAGGGGGTGGCAATAGGCTGTTTGTTAGTAGAGAAAATGTAGAGGGAATCGAGGTTTGGGAAAGCTCTTACTTTTCAGGTGCAGTTTCTGCTTTGTGATGCAGAGCAGAAACTGGTAATTTGCTTATGAGATTTTGCTTAAAGAAGTCTATTGTTGTGAAATTTTGAGGCAGCCTGTGTACGGTGCTGACTTTCATCAATTTAATATCATGGGATCATGGACTTTGTGTTCCAGATAGGCCAAATTTGCATAGTTACTTGGTAATAATTACATTTGACAGAAGCTAAAAAAAAGGGAAATTTACACTTAAATAATTAAATTCAAACAAATTTGCTGGTTGCTTAGCATCCTCTTATTAAATTCGAACACAAATTTTGGTTGGATGAATTGAAAACAGCACAAGTAGCAGGAAAAACTAAAAACCTAGAGCTAGATGTGCACATGAAGAATTGAAGATACTAGGGAACTTCCAAGGACAGAAGAAGAAAATAATAATTGGAAAATAAACATTCTACTTTATTATTATTATTTTTTTAATCAGGGGCTATCTCTTTATCATAAATTTGATTGAGGAAGATTTTGGGAGTAAAAAAAACACTTGAGCATATACTATTTGGCTTAATTGTCTTTAGCCTTAGCACGTTAAGAGGACAAACTTTTATAATAGGTTTCAGTTAATTTAGTGTTTGCAACTTTGAGCATGGGGCAAAAATATTCACAGTTATGAAATGTTGTTATTAGTCAACAAAACAGATGATTAATGTTCAACAAGTCATACGCTAAAACATGAGATATGCATGTACATAGGAGAGTAGACCATGGGCCTTTTGCAATGGGCTTCCACTATCAGTTATGGGGCAGTCTGAAAAAGTCAATGGGTGAATTACACATTGTGAAATTCAACTTGATCTTCGGTGGAGTCAATTGAATATCCAAGAAGTTTTTAAAAAAGACCAATGTGTGAGAGCTATATCCAAAAACAAACCCAATGACTTAATTTCCTTTAATAAATTTCGGCCTAGCATACTTGGATTCTAATGTATTTGGCTCCCTATAGAAGGTTAACAATCTTATATGGACGGCACCTTTGATGCTTATCAAAATAATTTTCTATCTTATGATGTATTAATCTTAGTTCCTATGATTTAGATTGCTAATCACATTGTTAATTAGAGGTTTAATATGAGAAATTATACCTAATGTTATTAGTTAAATATTAATTAGAGACGCTAAATCTTTATTTCGTTCGATTGTTTGATTTCTGTTCTTGCTAAATTATTAGTTATATATATAGCTTGGTTTTTATTATTTCTTTATAGTTCTTATTGATTTTTTTTCATGGACATATTTTTTCCTGATGAATATTGCTA
>CANXYI010255747.1:0-10148 GCA_948208565.1 Hura crepitans | reverse complement strand
CATGTTTGGACCTAGTTGGATTTTCACTTCACCCGAGGACAAGCAGGCACCCATATTCAGTGTAGTTTTCTTCACAATATCAATTCTTTTTGAAGGAGAGGTACAACTTAGGTTTAGCAAGCTTTTCCAATGAGTCAAAGGTGATCATCCATATTCGATGAAGCTCCGCATCAAGTAAGTACACCCACGGGTAAGTATTTCTAAATTTGGTACTTTGCTATGGCTATTCTAGTTCACGTATTACACAGCACACACCAAAGTGGGGGCACTTGTAGACACCTCACCTTGATCAATGATGATAGCCAGAGTTGGACTTCTTGAGCACAGCATAAAAAGCCATCAAGACATAAGTCCACACGAACTTACTATTTAGGTCCGCATAGTCTAACTACATAAATAGGTCAGGACCTGGCCTATGAAGACTATAGACCATCACTTTAGAAGCCTTAGTCCACACGGACCATCAAGAATAAGTCCGCATGGACTTGTCGATAAAAATAGACTTTAGATTTAAACATTGCCTGTTTAGTCTAGGAGTCAGAATCCAAAAGGTATTAGGACTTCTTCCTGACGAAAGGGGGTAGAAAAACCTAGAAAAGAAATATAAATACTTCTTTTTCATAGAGAGAAGGGGTTTGGGAAAAACATACACTAAAAAATCATAATTGCAACAATTCCAACAGCAGGAGGCATTGAAGCTTGGTGAGGCTTGTAACAAAGAAGAAGTCAACCATTCTTACTTGCATCAAAGGCTTTTATGCTAGTGCTCAAAAAGATTCTTTTACATACGTAATATCTGAGGTCCATGAATGAGTTTTCTGTAGTTTTATGAGCCAATGACCTCTGAGATGATCAATTTATGAGGTGATGCTTTGTCATCCCCATTACATTGATGATGAGTAGGTTAATTATATTGGACACATGAATTGTAAATCTAATGCCCGTAATAAGTATTAGACCTATCTTAAGGAATTAATTGTATTGCATAAATCTGATCCTATGTGAAATTAAGTCCATATGAACTTAGTATCTTTGAAGGCAAGTAATTAAGTTAGTTCGCATGGCCTTATTATATGCATGTTAATTAGGCTTGGTAGTCCGCACGGACCCCCTATCACGAGGGTCACATGTCTGCATGGACCTATGAATAATAATTTATTTTATAATCCCTCGTTACGCCTTACTGCTATGATTCATAATCTAAGGTGTATCTATATTAAATGTGTTCATGATTTTGATGTTCATTTATACATTAATGGTTCAGATCTAACTTATTTGACTTTAATGTTTTCTGAGCTGATGATTGGATTTCACACTAGAGTAAAAGTATGAGATGGACTTAACCTTTCTTGGGTGAAGGTCTGCACTAACTAAGCATTGTTTCCCTCTATGTCTGCATAGACCTGACGATGCTGAAGCGAGCCAGTTTTAGAACCATAGCTTATTTCTTTGGCTTTATACTATTTGCACTTCTTTGCTTCCTTTCGGGTTGTAATAGCTAGTAAATAACTCAATTTACATAATAAACCTAAATGCCACATCGAACTATTTTCTATATAATTAAATGGTGTTTTCCTAAACAAAATGGTTTTAAGTATTTCCTTAATCAAAAGTCATATGAAAAATGCATTTTAATAAAGGCCATTCTCCTAGAGATGGGAGTTGGGCAATTACTACCAATTCCTATGGAATTACGGGTAGTTGTCAGGCCACATAATAATTAATCAATAACCCACTTTCTGGATGTACAAATATGTTTGTTAAATATCGCAATTTACTTTCTTATACATGGGAAGGTGACATAACTGCTTTAAATATAATGCACGCTTATTTGATAAGGGATTGATAAATATTACAATATACATGGACAACATATTATTGGGGCATAAATAAGATCTGAAATTCTAAACCTTTTTGGTACAGAAGATCAGAGGTCCTAGTGTAGAGGCCAGGTGGTGACTCTGCTAACCACTCTTATCCCCGATAAAAATGCATAATCTCTACAAAATGTATAACTAATAAAGGAATAATTAAAAGTAATAAATTGTGTTAATTCACAAACAAACAATTAAGGATGAACATTTAGGTAACAAGAAAAAATGTCAGTAATAGATAAATAAAAGGAAGTAGAAATGGATGAAATTAAAGTAGTTTAGGAATATACAAAAAGAGGTATTAGAAATCAAATGAAAACTTAAGGTAAATTTGGTGAATAGGTATGTCAAAAAGGGTTTAACACTAGAAGAAGCTAAGAAGTCTTATAATGTAATTTGAGAGAGATCAATAAGTAAATGTAAATTAACCTAAAAAAGGACATAAGGAGTGACAGACATATCATGCAATTTAATACGGTAAAATTGTGTGAATAAGGATGAATTAAGCTTAGTAAAGCTTAGAAACAAGTAAGGTGTAAATAATGTTGATTAAATAAGTTATAGCCCATATGATCTAGAGACTTACTGGATAGATTAACTGGTTAACTAGGGAATTATAACAGCTACAAATTAAGTAAGATAATACAGGTGCAGCCACAGTGTATGTCCAACTAGGTCACTACACAACCATTTTACTTAATGCTAGTGCAGTCATAGCATAGGTCCAACTGGGCCATTACACAACCATTCACTCAATGCAGGTGCAGCCATAGTGTAAGTCTAAAATGTGGATCATTACACACTATTTAAATTAAGGTTTGTGTAGTAGTAGTGTAGGTTTATTAGGGCCAATGCACAATTAAGCTCGCATAACGCTGGTGTAGTAGTAGAGTGGTCCAAAATGCAGACTACTACAAAACTTATAACTCCTATTATCTAGTATCAAGATATGTCATGGTAACTATGGGCTAAAATAGATAAGTAAACTATGGCGAGTTAGAAAAGTAAAAATGAAGGAAGAATGGAAACAAGATAGTTAAGCTAATAATAATATAATTGGACATAAAAACTAAAGTACACCAGAACTAATGCAATAATGAAGGTAATATAGTAATAAGTGGCCTAAAGGGCTAAGCATCATAAACTAGGCATAATTAGGCTAAATTAATAATGGGTATAGATAGGAATAAAGCAAGCAAGTTAAGGAATACAGTAGAATAAGAATAACTAAGGCAAGCAAAAACATGTAAATAGGTAAGTTAATTTGAATATAAATTAGAACATAAGGGGGTCTACATGAATGGAATGTATAAGATAGAATAATAAGAAGCCTACAACATAACTGAGTACAAATCTTCATTATTAATATGTGCTTACATGATAAGCATGTCATGTGTGATCATAATCAGAAGAAAATAGATAGGTGTGCATGATTCATTTAATACACCACTAAGCAGTTCTTAGTGCATCGTTGTTTGCAATGCGTAGGTAGTAGATAACTAGTGCAGATGACGGCTTCAAGTGAAGTAGTGCATAACATGGATTGTAGATCAAGTGAACACATCTTTTGGTATTATGCAGTAGTTTGTATGGTATTACAGCTATTCGCGTCTCTTCTTTTCATGGGCCGATCGAGCCAAAATGATTAAGGACTCGACCTCAACCTCACTCCTCGAGTCTCGAAAGATGAGAAGTGGATTTGAGAAATCATAAATCATTCCTATTTGGTTAGCCTAAAAAGAGCGAGTTGGGCACCATAAGGTAGGAGTTGGTACCTAGCTGAAGCTAGAAAATACCTTATGTGGCAAAAACTAGAGCGGTTCAAAACTCTACCCTTATTTATACCTCAAATTAATATGGAATTTCAATTTGAATTTATAATATTATTCATTTTCTTCAAGCGGGTTTTAGGTGTCAAAATAAATCACGTATTCACATCAAGGAATAATAGAACATATTTACAGAAATAAATGAAGTGCTTGAAATTAAAGATAACATACATAAAATTAGGCAATCAATCAGTTTGAGAACTTTGGTTCTCACATGCTTATTTTTAGAGAATGAATTTTATTGTTTGTGTCTTTTTTTTATAAAAATCTTTCTTTTATTAGGAAAAGGCCAATTTAATTAGATATAAAGCATTTTGGTGGCTAAAATCGAGTAATTGATTATTTTGAGAACTTTGGTTCTCACATGCTTATTTTAGAAAATCGATCTTATTATTTATAAAACCAAACGATTGATTATTTTGAGAACTTTGGTTCTCACATGCTTATATAACATACATGAAATCAAGTAATTGATTGTTTTGAGAACTTTGATTCTCATATACTTTATTTTTAGAAAATGGATTTTTATTATTTGTGACCTTTTTTAAGGAAAAATTGAAACCCATTTTATTATGGACACACTAATTAATCGGGTATAAAATGATTTTTGCGACTTTTTATGGCATGTGAAAACCATTCATCTACATATTACAACATACATAGAATCTATAGGAAAATAATCAAAATGAAAAATAATTATATGGCAATTTCTTAAAATACATTCTAACTCAAAAATAAAATAAATTACACAAAAATCACCCAAAATATAATATAACTATATAAGCATAAAATCACATCAAAGGCATCTAAA
This sequence comes from Hura crepitans, assembly GCA_948208565.1. Classification (NCBI taxonomy): domain Eukaryota; kingdom Viridiplantae; phylum Streptophyta; class Magnoliopsida; order Malpighiales; family Euphorbiaceae; genus Hura; species Hura crepitans. The sequence goes on along the minus strand of CANXYI010255747.1, from coordinate 5,634 downwards.
ATGTAACTTCACCAGTATTTGATAAAAAAATGGCCAAAAGGATTGATTTAATAAACTCCTAACATATCAAACAACTCACATCACAATCAAATTAGAACATTAGTGGCAGAAATAAATAAACTGGCAAAAAATAAAGCATAAAATGGACAAAGTAGATGATCGAATAAAAAATCACGAAGAAAATAACAATGTAAAAAAATCACAAAATACCTCAATAATCACAATAATTACACAGATCTAGCAAACGGGTAAAAGAGAGAAAGCAAAATAAAAAAGAGAAAGAGAAAATTGATTAGCTTATCGATTTAGGAAGACAGATCTCGAAACAGATGAAAACTTACATCGAAATCGTCCAACAATGTAAAAAATGGTGTTTTAAAAGTGATTTTCAGTTTTTTACACACCAAACTTGAGGAGAGCAAACCCCAAAAAAGGTACGAAATAGGGTATTTATACACAAACTTTAAGGTTGAAAACTGCCATTTTAAAGATGAAAACGGCCGTTTTCGTGACCAAAACGACCGTTTTCAAGGTTAAAATAGCTGTTTTGCAAAAAAAAAGTAGGCATTTTCTTCTCTAAAACTGTCATTTTCATCAACCTTAAGGAAAAACTTTCGTAAAACCTAAAAACAAAGTGATTTCATTCTAGGAAATAAAAATCATCACTTTGGACGAGCAAAAATAGTCGTTTTAGCCCTAAAAAACACCGTTTTGTCATAAAATAATGAATATGAAAACTAATTTGTATATTTAATAGATTTTTCTTGAAAATTTTACTCCGTACAGTGGGATTTTTTGAGTTATGCAAAAATGTTTCTTGAAAGCTTTAAAAGGAAGTTTCGAGCTCTTTAAATTGGACGTGAATAATCTCATTTATTAGAACTTAGTCCGTTTCTTCATTATTAGGCAATCTGAACATGGGAGCCCCAGAAAAGCGTCTATAATAGTAGTTGTAATAAAGGTATAGATGACACTTATGTATGTATAGGTAAAAGAGTGGGCCTAAACCTAGTGAAATAGTTTGTATGTCTTCTAAAATTAGCATTGTAATTGTAATGCCCTGACTATAAATTGTCGCCGAGATCGAGAAAGTGCACTCAGAGTGCTGGGTCATCAACACGAGTCTTGAGGAAGGGCATATTGCCTAATAAACTTTAAGGGATTTAAAAAGGGTGAAAATGATCTCAATTAAAAATTTAGCAGAACTAATAAATTATTTCAGGCTATAAGCTAGTAGGCCATAGGCTTAGATTGAGTCGGGATGCGAATGACCTGGATGAACCCGGATAGACCTGAAAATATAATACCCTGAAGGTTAAAAGTTCCCCTAAGTCTATCGGTGAAAGAAATTCTAAATTCTGAGGTTGTTTGCAAACTTTTCTTAATTTCGGAGTTTTGCACATAATTCAAGGTAGTTGGTTAAATGTCCTATCAATGGAATTTGGCCATGATATTTTACGTGCCTCCAATTGAAGGCATTTAAGGATTTTAAAAATAAACATGACAATTTTTGGAGGTTCGAAGAATTTTTTAAAAATTCCCCGAAGTTTCAACTCAAATTTCTCGAAAAATTAAAGTTTGAGAAATTTAAAATTTTGAAGGCTCAGGAATATTATGGTGTAGGAAAAATGAATAACTGATGAGCAAATGAATGAAAGAACAGAAAGAAAAATAAAATAAACTGAAATTGAATGGGAAAAATGTAGTTTGGGGGTCTAGATTTGAATAAACCATAAAGGAGGGATCAAAATAGAAATTTGCCCAATTAAAGTGAGGTGGCAGCCAAGGAAAAAAAAGAAAAGAAAATAAAATAAAAGGGGGCAGAAAACATGAAGAAGAGGAAAGAAAAAAAGAAGAAAGAAGGGAAAGAAGAAGAAGAGAGGGAGGAGGAAGAAGGAAGGAGAGGCTGCTGCAGCTAGCACTAGTGATGGCTCTGGGCAATGACGACACCCTGCCAGTAATCACCTCCGGTGACCACCTACAGGGGTGGAAGAAAAAAAAAGAGAAAGGGGAAGACAGCCCATGGTTAGAGGGAAATTCGGATAAGTGATGAAACTAGCACTGTCAGTAGGAATGCTAGAAGTTGAGGACTAAAAAAAATGGTGTGGATAAAGGAAGGCACACCTAAGGTGGAAATGGCATCGAAACATGGTAGTCACTCCTAAATAGGCATGTGTACTCGATTAAAATGTATATATATTTATTTGTTGAAATGGCAAGAAGGTGTGTGCTATGTATGTATATGTGCTTTATGGGTGTGTGTAAATGATTAAGTGGTGATTGTTGTGTGTTAATACATATGCTATGTGTGTGAATGCTCCAATAAGAATTGAGTCATGAGTGTGCATATGTATTTGGGGCTAAATGCCTAAATTGATGTTTGTTACATGTGTATTTATATGGCATGTATGAAAAATATGAATGATGAATACATCCATAATGATGGCTATGAATGCCTTGTTTATATAGGTATAAGCACACCAACATATTGAGATAAGTGATCAATACCTTGTGTGAATTTAAGCATTTTAGGATGTGTTATGTGGTTAATGTGCACATATGTGTGTGCATCAATAATAGATGACTAAATGAGATGCTTATGATATGATGGCATGAACCATAAGTAGTAATATGACCATATAAAGCCATTATGCTAAAAATGATATTCAATTGAACTTGTATGATCAAGTAGACCTAAAAACAAGTATATATAGCTTAAATGATATAAATAAGATTGAGTGGAAATGAATTATGATGTTAGGATGGTTGTATGTGACATAAGGGAAATAAAGGCATAAATGGATATGAATTTTCATTATTGCCTTAAATGGAGTTGTAAACATGAAACGTATGTTAAGAATCCATAATTAAAGTTGATAACTAATTGAAAAACATGAGTTAGCATAATGTGTGTAAAATGGGCTGATAGGCCTAAAACTATGTCATAAGTAATAAGGCAGTTTTAGTCATTCCTGTGGCTAAAACATGCATATTAAAAGCTATAACAACTTATTTAAGATGGCAAAATTAAAAACAATGATTTATAGCCCATGAGACATGACAACTTAGGAATTGGATAGGTTGACTGGTCAGCTAAGGGATATAGCAGCTGTTAGGGCACTTCGGTGCTTAGATATATCTAAAGGTTCACTTTTAGTCTTACCTATGGATATGTGTATCGAGATCTTATGATCATGCAGGTGCAGCTGCAAGGTTCCAAGATGGAAACCACTACATAGACACATGCGGGTGCAGCCATAAAGTTCTAAGAAGGAAACCACTGTACAATTTATGCTAGTACAGCAGTCATCAGGTCCAAATGTGGACCACTGCACAACATATAATCCCGTTATCCATAAGGTTGTAGTGGTATCAGAGCTCCAATTTCTGTGCTCTTTGGACTATGGGAAAAGTTTAGGTTGGCAGTAAAGAGGATAATATAAGTTATATATTGGTGTCTACTAAGAATGATTCTTAGAGAATCTAATACAATTTGTATTATAGTGTGATTAAGGCTAGTAAGAATCTTGGTATCGAAGGAAGAAAAGGACTTAAAGCATGATTGTATAAGAGATGCCTAAAATTTAGCATAAAGCCTTCTAAAGGGAATTTTAAGAAATCTTTAGGCTATTGCCATTATGGTACATGTTGAGTTTGGTTAGGACTTAATGGTCAAAGAAGGATCAAGATCAAAAGCTAAGGTTCTTTTGTTGGATCAAGAATTTATGTGAATAGAGTCGAGAGGCGAATATAGAATCTAAGTCATATCCAAAAGGGGCTAATAAGAGGAGATTTAGCAAAAAAAAGGCTTATACTTGGAAAGATAGTGATGAATGTTAATGTTGTACAATAAGGAATCAAGGCAAGCATATAGTCTGAGTTGCAATTCAATAAATTGAGATGAAATGACTTAGTTATGAAAGGGAAATGCTCAAAAAGGTACTAGTATGGTATAACTAGCAAATAAGAGGAAATGTATTAAAATAGTTAGTAAGATTAGTATAAGTAAGCAAAATAAGGAAACTACAATAAAGTTGAGACTATAAGGACAATTGTCAAGGTCTCTGAAGATAAGGGCCATCTATTTCTTGATTTGTATTTATTACCAGGCCTGAGCATTGCATTTTTGTAAATTGCATCTTGATATTTGCATTATCACAACATTTTTGTAAATTTCATCTTGATATTTGCATTATCACAATCCTTGTGCAAAATATTCTTCGACTTTACATACACTTGATACAGTTGAGCATGGCATCATGATAGCTTTAATATGAAGAGACTTGATAGAAATAGGATGATGAGAGTGATTAGCAAGAGGTCTAAGTGAAAGAAGTCAATGTCATTATAAACAAGTAGATAAAGGGAGGGTAAAAGAAATGAGCCACACGAGTAAAAACAGTTAGGCTAGATCACTAGATATGATAAAAAAGAGAATAATAAGGCATGATCTAAGAGTGGAAAAAGGTTTGACCCTTAAAGACAGATGGAACTGGATATATAGGGAAGCTTGGACTGGAAAGCTATCCTAAGGGTTTGATATGGACATAGGGATAGAAACTCTCTAAAATAGAGTTGCACAATGGAAGCATGGTGGCATGTCCTTACATGATGGTAACCAAAGGTTGCTATCTGCTAAGCATGGGAGTTGGAAACACTTATGAAGATTCTAAAAAGGGAAAGTACAGGAGCTAAGGAAGTGGCATAGTCAAATAGTGACTAGAGGATAAATTGAACTAAAACAAGTGTAACTTGGTCAAGGACTAGGATAGACCCTCGAAGTGAACATTGCAAATTTTAAGGACAAAATTTCTTAAGAGGGGAAGAAATGTAACGCCCCGACTATATAGTGTCACCGAGACCGAGAAAGTGTGCTCGGAGTGTTGGGTCACCGACAAGAGTCTAGAGGGAGGGCATATTGCCTAATAAACTTCAAGTGATTTAAAAAGGGTGAAAATGACCTCAATTAAAAATTTAGCAGAACCAATAAATTATTTTAGGCTATAAGGTATTGGGCCATAGGCTCAAATTGAGTCGAGATGTGAATGACCTGGGATGAACCTAGACGGACCTAAAAATACAATACCTTGAAGGTTAAAAATTCCCCTAAGTCCATTAGTGAAAGAAATTCTGAATTTCAAGGTCGTTTGCAAACTTTTCTTAATTTTGGGGTTTTACATGTAAATTGAGGCAATTAGTTAAATGTCCTGTCAATGGAATTTGGCCATGAAATTTTATATGGCTCCAATTGAAGGCATTTGAGGATTTTAAAAATAAACACAACAATTTTTGGAGGTATGAGTGATTTTTTAAAAATTCCCCAAAGTTTTAGCTTGAATTTCTTGAAAAATTAAAGTTCGGGAAATTTAAAATTTTAAAGGCTCAGGAATATTGTGGTGTAGGAAAAAATAAATAACTAAATGAATGAAAGAAAAGAAGGAAAAATAAAATAAAATGAAATGGAATGGGAAAATGTAGTTTAGGAGTCTAGATTTGAATAAACCATAAAAGAGGGATCAAAATGAAAATTTGCCCAATTAAAGTGAGGTGGCAACCAAGGAAAAAAAGAAAATAAAATAAAATAAAATAAAAGGGGGCAAAAAATGTGAAGAAGAGGAAAGAAAGAAAGAAGAA
>CANXYI010255743.1:0-10338 GCA_948208565.1 Hura crepitans | reverse complement strand
TTTCAAGTATTCCTTAATTTTATCAAATACTTATTGACATTTTTCATCCCACTTGTTAGGATTTCTTTTTTGCAACAAACCTAAAATAGGCTCACAAGTATTTGTCAATTGAGATATGAATATGCCTCCATAATTTAATCTTCCTATAAAGCTTCACACTTCTTTTCTATTTTAGGAGGTGACAACTCTTTTATAACTTAAATCTTGTTTGGATTTACTTCTATCCCTTTTTGACTTACTATAAATTCTAACAACTTTCCAAAAGTTATTCTAAATGTGAGTTTTGCTAGATTTATTCTACATTTACATTTTCTCAATCTCTTGAATACTTTTTCCAACACTCCTACATGATTTTCCGTAGAACATGATTTAACAATCATATCATCCATATACATCTTGACTTCTTTGTGCATTAGGTTATGAAATAGGGTTACAATCGCTCTTTGGTAAGTAGCTCCACATTCTTTAATCTAAATGGTATGACTTTATAGCAGAAGGTCCCTCAAAGGGTAATAAAACATGTCTTTTCTTTATCGTCCCAAAATAACTTTATTTGATTATACCTTAAAAATCCATCCATGATAGAGAACATGCGATGTCCTACTACACTATCCACTAACTCATCTATATGTGGTAGTGGGAAATCATCTTTAGGGCATGCTTTGTTTAAATCCCTATAATCAACACACATTCTTACTTTCCCATCTTTCTTTGGAACTGGTACAATATTTGCCACCCATTTAGGATACTCTACTACTTCCAAAAAGCCTACTTCTAACTACTTTTTTACCTCTTCTTTAATTTTCAGAAGTACCTCTAATTTCATTTTTCTTTATTTTTGCTTAACGGGATGACATCCTAGTTTTAAAGGTAACTTATAAACCACTATATTAGTATCTAACCCAGGCATGTCTTGATAGGACCATGCAAAAACATCCATATACTCTTTTAATAAGCTAATCATCCTTTCTCTGAACTTCTCAAGTAAGTTGTGGTTAATTCTGACTTCTTTAGGATTATCCTCCATTCATAAATTTATCACTTCTATGGGTTCTTATTGTGATTCCATAATTCTTTCTTTTTGATCTAACATTTTTTCGAGTTTAGGTGACATGGCTTCATTTTCATCTTTTTCTTCATCAGATTTTATCTTATATATCGAACAATCAAAATTATATTTTGGTCTTTCTTCAATCATATCATTTAAAGAATGATTATTTCTAGATAAGAAAATGCAAGAAAAATAACAAAAAAAAAACACGGAAGGGGATTTTAGGACAAGCAAAAAAAAAAAGAAATATATGAGATAAGCTATAAATTTATTAATAAAGATAAATAAGCCTCACATACTAAACTTGTAGCCTTGGCATAGCTAAAAGCATTTCTAGGTTACATATAAGTATATCGAGATTCAAAATAAACTATATATAAGGATCTTTAGTTAAGGAGGACATTACTTTAATAGGGAAGGGAATTCCAACATCTTCCAATTCCTAAATTCTTGATTTGGTTGGTGAGAATATACATAATCTTCTGATAATAGCATTTATCATGGCAAGTTCACTTTCTAATGAGTTTCCTTTTTCCATAATGTTATTAAATTCATGTATGAGCCATCCAACACTTCTAAACACTTATTTTAAATGAGGGATTTCCATTCGAGAATGATCAGTTTTTGGCTCATGCACTCTTGCTAATTTTTCCAATTATTGCTCATTTTTTACTTTTATCTTATCATAACAGGTTAGATGATATCCCAAACCTGCTCTATAGTTATTTCCTATGGGTTCTATAAATTTGACCATTCCTTGCTTATTTCTTCCTAAACCTATTCCTACCTAGTATCCTTATGCTAGCATTACTTATGCGGACATTCCTAATGCGTTAGAAAAATTTGATTTTGCGAACTTTTCTTTGAGTGGTTCATACATCACATTTACTATTTTAAAAGCTTGAAATGAACTTTTGATTGCCTCTTCAGTTGTTTCAATATATTGATCATTGATAGGATTAGATATAAGAATTTCCTCTTCGCTATAAACTTCTATCAATTTTCCATCAATAACAAATTTTACTTTCTGATGTAAGGAAGAAGGAACTGCTCTAGCCCTATGAATCCAAGGTCTTCCCAATAGCATTCTATATGCTGGATTTATATCCATTACTTGAAAAGGTATTTGAAATAAGGTAAGGCCTACTTAGATTGGTAATTCAATTTCCCTGATAACATTTCTTCTATTGCCATCAAATGCTTTGACAATCATCAAACTTGGTCTCACAAAAGATTCATTAAAAGGGAGTTTGCTTAGAGTGGACTTTGGCAGTACATTTAGTGATGAACCATTATTGACTAGCACATTCATAATTGAATAATTTTTACATTTTATCGAAATATGTAAGGCCCTGACATGGCCTATTCCTCTAGAAGTGATGTAATTAGCTGACATTACAAGACCAATAAAATTATTGAGGTTTTCCATGGAGATGTCATGATGGATATATGCTTGATCTAATATTTTTGACAAAGTAGCCCGATGAGGTTCTGATGCCATTATTAAAGCAAGTAATGAAATTTGAGCTGGGGTATGATTAACCTATTCAATCACTTTATATTCACTTTGTTTGATGAACCTAAAAAATTCTTCAACATCTTCTTTAAGTACTCTTTTTCTGGGCTTGTAAGCTTGCTTTGATTACACCTTTAAAACTGTAATATCTTTATAATTTTCTTCCCTATCTTTTCCTTTACGACATTGTTCTATCTCTTTATTTCTTTTTTAATTTAATTCTTTAGAAATATAACATCTCCCACTTCTTGTCATTCCCCCAACCCCAACAATATTTTCTATAGAGAGTCTTGTCCTTTGTAAAGCTTCTAGTTCTTTTGGTTGAGTTGCCGAGCATCCATATATCTAAGGCACTACCTTTGTATCCTTATAAGGAAAAGGCTTTGGTAAGCTTAAAGTCGTTTTAGCCATAGGGGATATTATTGAACTGATGGATTCTTGCCTAAAGTGAGGAGGACAATGAATAATTATAGGAAATGGTCTCCTAGTCTCTCTATCATCCTCTTTTCCAACTACTATTTCTTTATTGGTTACCCTAATTATATGAATTTTATGTCCAATAGTCTTGAGAGTTCTTTCTATATACCTAATTCATCTAAATTTTCTACCAACAAACTGATTCGTGTCAATGACTTTAATAATTATTTTAAATTGTAAGCCTTTTTTAAATATTCCAAACTTAATTCTTTATTTTCCTTTTCATCAATGATGGTATTTATTCTCCCATTGTCATGATTTGGTAATGGATTAGTAGTGACATTCGAGCTTTGTTCTCCTTGATCAAATTTAAGCCACCCTATGTTTATCAACCCTTGTACCTTTCTTTTAAATGCCAGACAATTTTTTGTATGATGTCCTATTGCTCTAACATGATATTTGCATTTGGTATCCTCCTTATACTATTTGGGATATGGTGGCACTAAGGGCTTAAGAGGAGATATGTTTACCAAATTGTTTTTTCATTATTTTAGTTGGTAGCTTTTTATATGTAATTAGGATAGGATCGAAGACCTTTGGAGTTCACTATTGCCTATAATTTTGTTCTCCAAGACCACTTGTATTTGTAGTTTGACTTAGGTATTGCATTTATATAGTAGTAAGTGCTATATAAGTCACAAATGTATTTTGTTCCTTCATTTTTCCTTTATTCCCTCCTATCATATGAGCATCTCCTTCTTTCTTTTTGCCTACATATTGCTTTTTTAAACTATTTGACTCACCGACTTATTCTTTGAGCTTTTCTTTTTTAATACCTTGCTCTATTCTTTCTCCTACCATCACAAAGTTAGAAAAGTTTGTTGTAGTATTAGCTAGCATTATGCTATAAAAGGGAGGCCTTAAAATGTCCAAAAAATTGGTTATCATTTCTTTTTCTGTGAACTAGGGAATAACTTGAGCTGCTTTATCCCTCCATCTTTGAGCATATTCTTTAAATGTTTTCGTAGATTGCTTTTCCATAACACAAAGGTCATCCTTACTTAGAGCCATATCAACATTATGCTTATATTGCTTTAAAAATGCATCAGCCAGATCTTTCTATTATATAATATTATTTCTTTCTAATTGCATATACCATCTCAAAGTAGGCACTGTTAAACTATCCTGAAATATATGGATAAGTAATTTCTCATTGTTTACATGTGTTGCCATTCTGCTACAATACATGGACAGATGGCTTTGAGGACAACTCTTCCCCTCATATTTTCTAAATTCAAGAGTTTTGAATTTAAGAGGGATAACTACATCAGGTACTAAGCATAACTGTGTAGCATCAATTGTCCCAAAGATATTTATTCCCTCAATTGCTTTTATCCTCTCCTCTAATGACCCCAATTTTTCTATTACTCCTTCATTTGTTGATTCCATTAAATTAGGTTGTACCTTAGGATCATCTAGATCTAGGACTACACTTATCTCATCTTTTTGCTTTATCAAACTTTCTTCAAGGAACAACCTTTGAGATGTTTGACCTATCATAAGAGTTTGCGATACTATTACTAGTGACACCATAGGAAGGGCAATTGGTGCTTTATCTACAATACTTTTCCCTTTAAGTAATTCTATTATTTTAGCTAATTATTCCTTCATAGTATTTACATCTAATAATTGCTCTTTGATTTTATCAATATCTCTCTTGAACTCCTTTTGTCTTTGCTTATCCATTAGCCTTTTCCTTAAACGAGTTAAATATGGATGCCTAAAAGGAATAGGTTGATTAAATTGGTGGGCTATTTTGATTACCTATTTAATAAACCATTTATATGGTTATATTAGGTATTAATTGATTAAACCCATATTATATAATATACATAATTCATATTACATCATCCATGTTTAATACATCTAACATTTACTTATACTTAACATTTAACAAATTCTAGGCAAAATAATATTACACCCAATTTCACATGATCTGACCCAAATATTCTAGATTATTTAACAGCTTTTCCAAGAAAGCGATCATCCTTTCCCCTTTTCCACTGATAGGTACATAAGCATCTTTCAAATATGCTAAATTATTTGGAAAGATAATTGTATTATTAGATATTTCTCGTATCATTCTCTCAATACAATTTTTTCCTACTTCAATTTTGTAATAATCATAACAATATTTATCTGCGCTAATTTTATAGCAATTGATCTATCTATTTAACTTTTCATAATAAGCATGTAATATATGAGACTCTACCATTAATTGCTCATATTGCTCCTGCAGATCCTTCTTTTGGTTTTCTGCATATTCTTTCTAATATCTTTTTATTTCTAAACTATCTGGATCTATTTTCTCTTTACCTTTCTACAAGGCACGCATTTCTTAGACCAATTCCTTATTTTTAACCCAAAGCTAATTATTTTCTTGTTTTAGGCTTCTTATCTCCTCATTATGAACCATTTATTATCTCCATGAGTTGATTTTATAACATACAAACCTCTTTCATTAATTCATCATTACATTTTTCTAAACCAAAGATTTCCTATTCAGCCCTTGTGACTATGCTTATCCATTTAACTAAGTCATCATTAGATTGTTTTGGACATTACTTTTCCTTCTATGATAATGTTTCTATAGGTGCTTTCCTCTTGTCTATCCTTATTTTTGGAGGCATAAACCCTTTACCGTGTTTTTGATGCCATCGAGGATAATTTATCATAACTAATTTACTAAGAGTAGTTTTCTTTAATATCCTAACATATTGCCATGCTTTTACTATTTCCTCTATCATTCCTTTTGTATTTTTTCCCCATAATCAAAATTAGATCCAAGTAATCCTTTAGTAACTTGAATGAACTGAGTGGCTCCTAGTTGTCTTCTAAACATGGTAGGTGCATATGTTATTCCTCCCCATGGACCTAGCAAAGTTACCCATGGAAACTTCCTGCAACTGATTAACAAATCATTGCAATCCTTCAAAAAAGGTATCCATAATATATCCTTTTCATTGAGATTATGAAAAAATTGCAGCCAGACTTTCACTTTGGGCTATAATATTGGCCATTTAAATTGTCCAAATCATGAGACTTGATTAGAACACTTGTTGAAATCTTTATCATATCTGACTATATGAAATTTGAAACTTAAAGGACATTGAAAATGATTTTAATACCCACATGCAAAGAAGTGGTAGACATGCTATGAATTGTCCCTCTCCTTAAATTCTGATAGCATTTAGGGCTCTAAAATTTTATGCCAAGATATATAAAACTAGGGCTCTATTCTATCTTACCTTTGTGAAACATATTATGACTTTCTCATTAATCACACCTATAACTTTTTGGAATAATACTATTCCATAAAATAAGAAGTGGCAGCATAGGTAAAGAATTATCTAATTCAATGTTAGCCTGCACAAATTGCAAAAGCGGTTCAATCTTAATCGCTTTGGTTATAGGTTGCTCATATCTTGTGAACTTGTTAGCATGAATCCTAATAACTTTATCTAACTCTTTCAATCCTTTTTCAGTTCTTGCATATTTTTAAGCCTTGAAAGTCATTTTTAAATACAACTTAAACTAGTATTCCTCAATAGTAGGCACCATATCTATATCTCTGTATGTAAAACATCTGTAGCTAGGATCCCAATATCTAATCATGGCTTTAACCATATTAGTATAATTGGGTAAATACATGAGATAAGCTATCCATCCATACTGATCATCAAACATTTGCCTTCATGCCAACATCAAAACCTCTCATATTTTTTTATAGGAACCAAATGATTATGTTGCAAATCTAAATTTGTAATGTCAGGCAATTCTACATTAAGGCCTTTTAGTAAACTATCCCCATTTTCTACCTATTCAATTCCTTCCCTAGCCACTTATTCTAACTCTAAAATGTAACCTATGGAAACTTCAATAATTTCTGGTGTTTGCATCTTGCAAAATTGATAGTGTAATATTAATAGCACTAGTACCTGTAAAATGTTTATTACAAATTCCATTAAATATTTATCTATCATACATACGCATGACAATGATAAATCTTACTTTGCCAATATGAATATTCTAAATTTCAACATCATAGTGCCATCAGTGCAAATATCTTGCATTACATCCAGAGCTTTTACATAATACGATTATCATTCCCTTTCTGTCAAAAGATACAAGTCACTATTCACCAAAATATTATTATTCTAAATAGTGACATGCTTCTTCTGTTACATTTATTCCTATATAAGGGATTTTCATCAAAAAGTATCACTTAATTTTGCTTTACAAAGAACTACAAAACTATACTAGGAGTATACTATATCTAGAGTACTTTATATATAACTTTAATATTATTCCCTTTTTATCAAAAGATGTAAGTCATTATTTGTCAAAATGTTAAAATTCTATATAATGGCGTGCTTCTTCTGTTACATTTGCTCCTATGCAAGGGATTTTTTCATCAAAATATATTATTTAATTATACTTTCTAAGGGATCATGTTAATATATAGGAGTAATTAAGCTATCAACTAGTGAAGCCATATTCTCATCTTTTGAGTCATCATTTTTATAACTTCCATTATACACATCAGTGTCATCTTTTAAATCTTCCTCCTAGCTATCAAAACTTTCTTCAAAATCTTCCTCCATGTCCTATCAAAGAGTTCTTTTGGGTCATCTTCCATTTCCTCCTCTTAGGTGTCTTTTTCCATCTCCACCTAATTCTCCTCTAAGTTACCTTCTAGATTATTTCTTTCCTTCGAAGTCTCTTTTGGATCTTCTTCCAAGTCATTTTCCTCTTTAAGGTCCTCTTTTAGATCTTCCTCTAGGTCTTTTTCCAGGTCATTTTCTTGATTTGGATCATCCTTGAGGTTTTCTTCTAGGTCATTTTCTTGATTCGAGTTCTCTTCTAGATCCTCCTCCGAGTCTTCTTCTAGGTCATTTTCTTAGTTTGAGTCCTCTCCTCTCTTCAAAGTTTCTTTTTCTCCCTTGACTAGTTATTGTGTCATGTCTTAGTTATAAATCACTTCAATGACCTATTATGTTGTTCATTCTAGTTTTCTCCTATATCTTCTTCATAAAACTCATCAAAATAATCTTGTGGTGGGTTTTCTGGGGATTGACCTAGATCCACACTAGGTATTAGGGTACCAACCATCTCAAAAATTAAATCATTTACCACTAGTTGAGTATTTCCTCACACTGTATCATCTTGTTCCAGTGGAATTTCCATTGGTATCTCTTCCAATAGTGGTTCTTCCACTGGTATATATGTAAAAGCATGACCAATGTAATTAGCTTTATGATAATGATAAGCAAGAATTGCATCCAATGGTAAAATCAGTGTGTTCCATTTAAGGCATCCATCAAAGTGATATGCTTTTGGGTTTAATAAATGTACAAGCACATCCTCTATAGCTCGATCATTCAAGTTACAAAGGGTTTCTTTAATATAATTCCATACTTGCTAATTATGGATTATATTTAATAGAGGATTTTCATTAAAACTTTTCGTTATTTGAGTGATGCACTAAAATGTGCAAACAATTCCATTTTCCTTAAATTCCCAATGCTCTTTTATCCTGAACAATACTAATAGATATGGACCTCTATTTAGACTTTCTAACAATTCAACCCATTGCCATAGATCTTTAAAATTAAACAACCATCGAGTGAAATAAACGGAGCGCTCAGGATAGAGTAACCATTCGGAGAGATATTGGCTTAACCACTTACAATCTAGAATTATCCCAACAGTACATTGCTTGCACAAATACTATAAACAAAGATATGCTTCTCTAGGAAAATGAAAAATGTCTTCTAGAGTGATATACAAACAATTCAAGTAAGGATGATTTGGATGCTAATTGATAAGCTTTAAAGGTCCTAACATAATCCTATATCCTCTTAATAATATTGTCTATATTTTATACAACATTTCACAATCTTTGGTAGCAAAAAATGCTTCTAAGATTTTCCTAATGAGCTCTGGATGTAATCCATGTAAGGAATTGATAAAGTTAGCTAGTGACTATCATTTTCCATGACTGCTCTATCATGTTGACCAAATTGTATCCATATTGGCAAAGTAATATGCAAAAGACAAAATGCAAAGGAAATTAGCAACCTCAAAATGTAATTATAAGCAAAAAGATAATAAACAAATCATTTATACTAAAATCACATATATTACCATATATTCAAAGCCAATTGGTTTTGTTTTAGTTTTAACATCCACTACTTTTGTGGTTCCTCATCTATCATCGTTCGACTAAAATCCATACGAACTAGCATAGACTCCATCAATTTAATTGATGTTGACATGGGTGAGAGTTTTCACGGGCCATTATTGGGTTTCCCTTAGAGGCTCCCCTATTAACTCTCTCTATTTTACTTAGGGGTAAGATCATTACTGACCTTGGAGTGAGTGTGTGATAAATTATCTGCACTTATTTACAAGATTATAAAATACATGAAAGTAAAACAATGATGCTAATAAAAAAACCTAATATTGGCAAGATAATTAAATCACATTATTTCCTAAAATAATAATGTTTCCCCAGTGGAGTCGCCAGCTATCGATTCTAGGGGCCCCTCGACGGGTGTGCTGTCACTAGAACCTAAACGACATGGTTTAAAAGAGTTACCACTAACTGATTAGCTATAGTGTAGTTAGTCACTGAATGATTTGGACTATTTTTTGAGCTTAGGGTTATATATATATGGGGAAGGTGTTAGGCATCCCATAATAATTTTTTTTCCCAATATTTTGCTTTTTTATCATTTACTCTCTTTTTGATTTTTTAATCATTAATCATATATAAATTTGTTATTGATTATTAATTTTTAACAAATTTCTTGAGATAACATTTTTATTATATTCATATCCTAAATTAAAAATTATAATTCTTAATGAATTGAGGCCAATTTATATTTTAATGATTTAAATTGCTATTTTCCTAAAAATATTTACTTATACAGTATTCTAGCATTATTACTAATCTTTATTTAACTTTTTTTCATATTAAAATCTTAAATTATATATGTAATGGAAATGTTCCTCCGTCTATTGTTTATTAAATGATGTCCATTTATTAGTATTCAACTTAAGGCATTAAATCCAATTTTATTATAGCTCTATCTCATTTTTATTTTTCTATATTAAAGAGAATGAAAATTTGCACTAAATTTTCTTCTGTTATTATTTTTAAGGTATTTATGTTTTACAACTTGTCATTAAACTGGGTGTACAAGTTCTCATGGATTTACCTCTTTTATTTATAAAGATTAAATGGATTTTTGGAGAAATTTTAAATAATTTTCGAGTAGAGATTTATTTA
>CANXYI010255657.1:0-12878 GCA_948208565.1 Hura crepitans | reverse complement strand
CTTTGGAAGAGAATACTTTGATTTGGCAAAAGGGCAAGCTGAGCCCAAAATTCATTAGTCTATGTGAAGTCATTAAAGTGTAAAGCTAGTGGCTTATAGATTGGCATTACCTATAAAATTATAGCAAATCTATGATGTGTTTCATGTTTTGATTTTGAGAAAGTACATATCTAATCCTTCACATATGCTTACAATCGAGGAGATAGACATATAGCTAGATTTATCCTATGAAGAAGAATTGCTCCAAATCGTATCACATAAAGTAAAGGAGCTACACAACAAAGTAGTCCCATTAGTGAAAGTACTATAGAAACACTATGGTTCATAAGAAGCAACTTAGGAAGGTGAACAATAGATGAGGGAGTAGTACCTGCACTTGTTTGAACTAGGTAAATTTTAAGGATGAAATTTCTTAAAAAGGGAAAGAAATGTAACACTTGAAAACCCCAATTTCATGAATACTACTTCCTGAGGCATGAATAGTATTTCTTGAGTAATTGACCCATACTGAGGTGGCTTAGAGGGAGTACTAGTCATAGAATTGTGATGGGTGAAATAATGATGAAAATAAAGTTATTTGTAGTAACCACTGAAGCAATGAAAGTTTTCAGTTCAATATCTAAGGAATAGTGACCTAAGTTTACATCGAGTTATAAAATGGTCAGGTTGTGCCCCAAACTAACCTAAAAATAGCATGACCTATAGATCAAAAAATCCTAAAGAGTCTAATGGTGTTGAAATTAGAATTTTTTTTAACATCAATAAGTATTTTATATGAATTTCTTGAAAATGCAATTAAATAATTAATCAAGTTCCCATTAGTTTTTGGACCTGACATTTTAGAAGACCTTAAATTAAGGATTTCTATGATTTTGGCATGGATAGTAGTATTTTTGGAGACCTCAAAAATTAAAATCACATTTTTGAAGGATAAAACATAAGATTAATTTGGACCATCAGATTGCCATATAGTGCAATAGTTGTCATCTGTGCTATTAATATAAAAGGTGAGTACATATGTGCGTAGTGTATGGGATCAAAAAAGCCACCATTCTCCCTCTCCCTTAGAAGTCGATGCCATTTAAGGTCTTTCTCTCCTTTATTTTTCTTTTCTTCATTTCTCTCTCCTCACTCACCTAAATCTCACACTTTATACACCAAAAATAGTCTACATCACCTCTAGAAGCTAATTTTGCATGAAAGTGGTGTTTAGAGGCAAAAAGAGAAGTTTTGTGATTTAGGGTTTTAGACCCCTAAATCCACTGAAACCTTAAATTGAGTCCTAGTTATTTTTATAGGTAATGAGATATGCTCAATTTATTGTTTGCACTATTATTTTCAAATTTGGAGTTGTATTGATTTTTTTATTAATTTTTCTAATTAATTCCCTATTATGGAAATTAGAAAACTTTAAGGAGGATAAGAGCAAGGGCAAAGTGAAGCTATAGAGTGTTATTTAAGATGTCAAATAATTCCTTTGTAAGCGTATTTGATAAAATATGTGAGTGTATCTACATGTTGTGAAAATTCCATATTATGTGCATTAGGTAAATGGCATTGGTTCAGGGGTTAGTGTAACCCTAAAATGGAGTTTAAGGTATATTAGGGTCTGTGGTATGGAAATTAACTAATTTGAAAGAAAATGAAGGGAAAATGAGCTAAATGAGGAAAATAAAGTAATGGTCATATTGTGTGTAAAATAGGGACATAGTTTGAATTAATGGATTTATGGTGTAATTGGCATAATTAAAGTATAATGGCTTGAATGTATTGGTATAACATGCATGGGATATACGCATTGATGAGTGTGTGTAATGTTGAGCACAAAATATATGAATGCTGTATGATAAGATGAGTGATGCATAAGGTGTGTCAGTATAATGCATAGGGTAATATATATTGATTATTTAATAATATGTTTGTAGAAATCATGGAATGGCATGATAAAATGGAAATGAGATATGGAAAAAGAAAGTGTAATGAGGAAATGAGTATGGCATTATGGATGAAAGACATAAAATGATCATTGGTGTGGTAATATACGACAACATGTGAGAAATGTGTATAAGGATTTGAACCATGGAAAAAGGTGATGAGAAAGGGTACATGAGGTGTGTAAGTCATATGTAATAAAAGTGAAAATGTGAAAAGCCTATATATGTTAGACAACTTGCTAGATAGGTTGATTGGTCAATTAGGGAATGTAGCAACTATTAAGACATTTTGGTGTCATTATATGTACATATTGATATTTGGTAATATTTTATTATAAAATGGGTGTAGCCACCATTATATGTATTATAAAGTGGGTGTAGCTATCGAGAGATTCAATAAGACCACTGCACACATACATATTGATGATATTGATTATAATGTGGGTATAACTACTGGGAGGTCCAATAGAACCACCCATTAATCTAAAGTGGCTGCAGCCATTGGAAGGTTTAACAGAAGCACTACACATTATATTGACATGATATATTGGTGGAGTAGTTGTGAAGTCCAAAATGTTGGCCAGTACACATCATGATCTTAATATCCTATATTGGGATTGGTATCTATCAGATATGGGCTAGTAAATGGAAATTGAAAATGTGATATATGAATATGAAATGAATGAATTAACAATTATAATTTAAATGAGCTAAGTAAATTGGAAAATGACATCGACATTAATATGATGACTAAAATGAGTTAATGAACATGAGAATTAATGATGGCTTGTAAATATGGAGAGTTAATTGTAAACATAAGTGGTTAATTTTGATTTGTAAGTGACATAACATGGATAACAACAAACTGTAACACAATAGTTAAGGTAAAATGTGTAATGTTATGTCACATATTCCATTATTTGAAATGCATGCTTAGCATCATCACATATGTGTTTGAGCATATTTATCAAATACACCATTAAGTTTTATGCTTAGCACATTGTGTTTTCTAATATGTAGGTTGTAGATAAACAACTTCAATCCAGCCTCAATACAACTGTGTAGTGCGACCAGCTCTAAGCTTTGCTATATAGTTTTATCTTTTAGTGTGATGTATAAAATAGGCAGTTGGCACTCATGTGTAAATAAGGGTATGGGTCTTGTTAATGGTATATAAATAGCCTATGCAATTATGTTGGTTATGTAAATCAAACTGATAGACATTCATAGTATATGACATGTATATACTACAAGCTTAAGATATAATGATGTTATAACTATTGTGACTGTGACATGACTGAGGTCACTATACATTGATGATGGTGACATTGGGGGATTAGATGGATCCAATTTAGTGATATATGAAGATGAATGTTATAAAAGTGTTATTCTCTACAAGTTTATTCATGGACATGACACTGAGTTACTATTATGCTGCTAGATTTCCGTCAAAATAGAATAGTATTATTTTACATATTTGTGTACATAACACTTGGTTTATTTACATATGCACCTAGAATGCTCACAATGCACACTTATAATCGGGTTTTAAAAAGATAATGATCCAGTTATGCAAAACATATTAGCATGTCATCTTTTATTCATGTTGGTAATAGTTTAGGTAGAAGGTGTCACAATATGCTATCTCTAATTTAGATCCGACTATTGGGTCAGGTGAAAGGTGTCACATAACCTAAGGTAAAAAATATAATCCTTTTAACAATTAAAAGTCTAACCTAATTGGGCCTGTGATAGTTTTACTTGGTATGATTGCCAAACTCGAGTAAGAGGCAGTACACAATTGATATCCAACTCATTTAACATTTTATCTAACTTGTGACCCATATGATCAAAAACTCTTTTCATTAAAACAAATCTTATCATGCAACTTATAAAAATCCATCTTAACAAAAACCATCTTATAGATTCATTATTAGGAATCATGGTGTCGAAAAGCTAGTAGCATAATAGTTGTTCGAGGATAGTAGCTCAAATAGTAATCTATATAAAACAACACTTTTATAATATATAACATCTCATCTTAACTCCATGATTCATATGATCACTCCAATACCTATATCATTTATTCCATCAGAAGCATTCATAATAAATAACATTCAGCTCATAATCATGCCAATACATACATACATTGCCTCACTACATATAACATATCAATAATGATACTGATAGCTCCTTCTCTATATACATCCCATACATATAAGAATTTATAATTATATTTGATGCAATTTAGGCCCATTCTTTAAATCTTGAAATATATATCAATACATGCATAAAATATTATAGATAATGTTATAAAAAATTACAATATAACTATATAACAACTTTTTTTAAGGACTTTAATCTTCTGCTACTTGTGAGTCCTTCCATCATTATGACTGATGAACCTGTGCATTACAAATAGATGATGCACTAAGTTTTGCAGCTTAGTGGTGTATCCAATAATCTTATGTTCATGCATACTCTTGTTAAAATATACATTAAGTTATAACTATTAAATGTGCATTATGTACATGTTATCAAGACATTGTATGAAAAAGAAAAAGAAATTCATCCTTCAACAATATGTGATAAATATTTTCTTGAGTAATAATAATGAAATTCTAGTTACCATCACAACTATTATTCTTGTATATGTATATATAAATATATATCTAGCCTATTATCATACCTATATTTCATTGTCTCATTGTTTAAATTATACTTTTAATTATTCTTTTCTTACCTCTCATTGTTATAAACATAGGCATTTATATATATAGTGATCCATTTTAACATACATCTCACATGTTTACACCTATTTAAGCAATTTCATTTGTAGGTCCTCAAAATCGTAACATATGTGACAATAGTCATTAAATAAGGGGAAACATATAATTATCCTCCCTGTATAATCCATTCCTATATATCTCAAGCATAACATATTAATGGTTTCATTAGTGTTCACTTATTTTATTCTTCTTAAATTATATAACACATTAGATTCATTTGTATATAAGAGGTATGTCTTTATCATATACATGCATTTAACCACATGGATACATATATGATAGCTACAATGTGAGAAAAAACATATATATCATAATAAAGTTATATATATAAGCATACAAGTTGGATACCTATAAAAATAAGCATCACATTGTATAATGCTTAAGAATCAATACTATAGTCAACAGATATCATGCCTGTTGATTGCATGCATTAATCTTCTTAAGTCTTATTATACTATTATTCTATTATACCCATACTCAAAGACATCTACCCAAAATTGATGAAGGCCATAGTTGTACAATGGCCATAAGGACCTTATGGTGGCTACACCCACCTAAAGTATGTATAATGGTCCTTCTAGATCCTATGACTCTTACACTAGCCTAGGGTTATATAGTGGTCCTTTTGGACCCTATGACTATTGTACTAGCCTGGAGTTGTATAGTGGTCCTTTTGGATCCTATGATTGTTGTATTAGCAAACTTTCTAGACCCTACGACTGTTGTACCAACCTAGGTATATGTACAGTGGCCTTTTTAGACCTTTCAGTAGTTGCACCAACCTAATGATGTGTATAGTGGTCCTATTGGACCTTACAACTGTTGTACTAGCCTACGGGCACCGAGGTACCCTAGGAGTTGCTATCTATCCCTTATTGACCGATCAACTTATCAAATTTAGGTTTCCTAACCATATGGGCTATCACCAGTATATAATTATGTTTCACCTTTTAATGGCAAAGTAAAGTGAGTTTTATCTTTAATTTGGTCAATAGATGACCTCATTAGTTGACTATAATCTATTTATTATGTTGAACCCATTTGTGTTATCATTTATGCTTTATAGGCACAACAATTAATCACATCCGACATATCTATCTTTCATCTATTATAGTACTACCTTAAGTATTTTGCAATTCCTTAATATATTATGCCATTCTTGAATTTCATATAATCTTTTAATATCATATTCCACTTGGTGAATGTCTAAAACACCCATCTTTCTCATATTAGGCCATTTAGCCACAATAAGCATAATTATTTCAGGACATGTTTATGTCCAATTCTCTTTACCCAATATAGGCCACTATAAGTATGTAGAATCCATTATATTATCAACATTTTATTCAATATAACATAAGCTTATACCACTTTACATGCTACATACATAATCATATCAATCCTTTACCTATCTCACTTACATAACCTATTTTAAATACAATATTCACCTATCCTTCGCAACTCATCATTCAAGCTGAATATATTCAATTATCCAATAATAAAAGTTTCAACCAACTTAACCTTCATTAACATTATATTCATTCTTACTTTAAACATCTCAATGACAACAAATAACATACACATTTGATCATTATACAAACTTACATAAATATTTAATGTCACACATATATAATAATATTAAGGCATACTCAATATACCATTTAGCCACCTCATTCTCTAAACATACATCACCCTAATTCCACATTTAACACATGATTATACATACATATGATAACTTTATAAAAGCACTAGCTATTATATATCTATCTCTATACTCAATAACATTAAGACATACTTAAAGCATGATTTGACCCCTATATGCTCCAAGCTTTTATCAATTCATTTTTGCCAATTAACACTCATTTAGGCATGCTTATCACATAGTTACACACAAAAATGTCATTATATAGCTATTATCACACATAATTGTATTAATTATCCATAAAAGACACTTTAAATATTGATACCAATTTGAAAATACTTATCTTCATGATGTTTCATTTCCATTAGTCAACCAACTTCCTTTCTTATATTATATATCACTTTTATTGCTCAAATATACTTATATCAATCATTCGCTTTTACATAAACATTATATCTTACAATCACTATGTTATCACTTATCACTTCTATAACCATTTCTATGCCAACCACATAAACTTACATATATACCCAATTTCATGGCTTTAATATAATTACATTTTACCAAGTACAATTACATACATATAATATTCACCCATATGTCCTCATCATCATAACCTAAGTTTCAGCTTATGTTTTTATACAATCTAACATCATTCTTTCACCCTTTTTTTATGCCTTTAATATTTCAATTTAAAATATATTATCATATTTATAACCAAGTTTTGGAATAACATATAATTCATATCATTTACATAACAAAACACATAACTTAGTGCACTTAACATACACTACCAACACTTAACCAATGTTTATAAGCTTTAGCCTACCTCATCATTCACATAACCAACATTTCATACTCTTTTAACACCAATTGAATATGCAATAGAAGTAATTCAACACCTAACTATCACACATCTTATGCATATTGCATACATACATTCTTATATTATGAAACATACACTTTAATGGTTAAAAATATTCTCTAAAGTATAAGATTAATGGATACATATACCAATTATGCTCAATGCACATCTCTAATCCCTCAATTGGCATCTTTTAGACATTACTCCTTGTCTTTTTCTTCTTTCTCTTTAAACATAACCATCATTTACGTATAAAAAAATCATAAAAATTAAAATATGCTTTAATTAATAAAAAAAACCTTATATGACTCTTAAAAGAACCTTATTATACCTAAGAAAAATATCAAAATTTGAAAACATCCAAGTATTTGAATTGGTGTGACTACTTACTTAAGAACCCTTCCTCTTGATTTCTTCCAAATCAATCCTTCTTCTTTACAATTCTCTTTATACTATTGATGTAAATACCCTTAGAATTTGATTTTAGGTAGAGTTTGTACTTTAATCAAGCTTAAAGGAAGATTTAATGGGGCAAAAATGGTGAAAGGCCTCCTTAGAAGAGGTGTTGGCCATAAGGGAAGAAAAGGGACTACTTTTGCTAACCTTTAACCTTTCTTAGGCTACCCATTTATTTATATCCAAGGGCTTAGATCATTTTTTATGTCTATCTAATGGTACAAAAATCCAAGCCCATAAACCTCTTTTTATGCTTTTTTTTAAAAAATTTTGTTCTTTAATTCCTCCCTTCACTTAACATATTTTAAGGTCCTAATAAATCATTCATAAAGATACCTGAAGGTCCCAAAAAATCTGTACTCCAAAACCCCAAAGTTCTATTTAAAAATTTTAAACTTGATTTTTATAAAATACTTCTTGAGGTTTAAAAATTCCAACTATGCTTCCTTTATGATCCTTAGAATATTTAAGCCTCAAGATGTGGTATTCTTGAATCCATTCAAGCAAAAATAGAATATTTCTTGATTCAGTTTACACCGCATCCCTATGCATGAGACATATGCATAAAATTTTTACTTGCATTTTTAACCATCTTAATGAATTCGTTTTCATTCCAAAATTTGCCTAAAAATATTTTATAATTAACACCATCACTCTGTAACATTAATATAAGTCCAGTCCCAAGAAGCCCTATTCACACCTTGATTGGTACTATTCACAAACACATTTGTTATCATTTATTTACCATTCGAATGTTCTCATTTCCTAGCCAAACTATATCTATAGCCTATTTGTAACATGTACCTTCAATCAGTAAGAGTAAAAACTTTGCTCATACATCAAAAGTTACTTTCTAGAACCTTAAGATTCACTATTCATGCTTTTACTTGTTATCACTCATTAAACATCTAAATGTCTTTATGTTGGTACCAAATCACACCCTTAGCCTATTTATAGCTTGTACTATTAATTAGTAAGAAAACCTTGTTCATGTCTAAAAAGTCACTATTCATGATCGTGGATTTCCATTATTCACAATCCCAAGATTTTTGTGTATTATAGGGCCTTATTAAACTCACTTTAATAGGCCTTTTTTTGTTCTACGTATATAAGGCTTTTTTTGTTCTACTTGCATAGATCTTTTCTATTCTACTTTTCTTCTCTTTAGGCTCTAAACCTAATTAGCATTTTCTTTTTCTTTCTTTAACCTTAATGACATCTCATGTCATTAAATATCATGCATTTTACTTTGAACTTGAAATCTATATAGGTGTGAACCTTTAGGCTTTTAAAACATGTTGGCAGTAGATCAGTAAATCAGAATCTAAGTAAAACTGGAATTCTCTGATTTCAACTCCTTAAAATTGTTATTATTTTTAGATTAAGAAATTCACTTAACTATAAATCAAAAGAGGTATCAAGCCATGTATCATGACTCCCCAAGTGTTAGAAGGTTAGTGTTTTGACTATTTCACCCTTCCATATTTAGTTATCGTGTAATTATACCTTTCACCACACTTTATCTCATTTAGGTTTGAATATGGACTTGTGTCAACTCTATGCTTAATTAATTATGTTTAATTAAGTCCTAAATATGTTAATTCTAATATTTACATCTTTATTCCCAAAATGTCATTATGAATCTCATTCACACTTGTATCTTACTTTGGCCAAAGATTTCTAAATAAAGAGTTATGCTAGAATTGTGAGATAAACTCCCTATTATAATCTAGGGTGGTAAACCCTTTATTGATCACTAAACTACCTTCAAGTGTCTTATGCTATACCCAATCTCCTAGCTATGTATAAATCATGGTAAAGTAAAACCACCAGAGTCAAAGTGTAGCATTCGATATTTAAGATAACCTTAGTGATCTCAAGTCTAAGGATACTTGCGCCACTAATATGATAAGATACATTCACTGACATAGATTATGTATCCATATGAAGATATCATGTTTGGCCTTCAATAGACTTATTTCTCAAACAAGCATCACACGTTAACTCTAAGCATCACCATGCCTATAGCTTGTGGACCTATTGTATGACCTAGTTAAGGAGTATAACATGTGCTAGTTTATCCATACTAACAATGTCCAAATTTTTTAACAGTATGACTAGGAATAATTTTGGTATTATAAAATTTGCATGCAATAGAAATCTCACATCATTAACTCTTTATGATTTCCTCTATTGTGACTATAATGCCTATGAATCTCAATTTAATAAATAGTACTTTTAAGGCTTAAATAGTGCTTTTTAGGATATTGAGGCACTTTATGATGTCTAGAAGAGGAGAGTACTAGTCATAAAAATTTGATGGGCTAGAAAATAAGGAAAATGAAATAATTAAAACATTTAACAAAACCAATAAATCATTTTAGGCTAAAAACTAATGAATAGTGACCTTATTTGATATCGTGCCGAGAATGGCCAAGGATGTCCCTAAATGGACCTAAAAATAGCATACACTAAATGTTAAAAATTCCAATGAATCTATTGGTGATGGAATTTTAATTTTCTGAGGTTGTGTGTTATTTATTTAGAGTTTCTTAATTACATGAGTGAATAGTAACCCTAGTTCCCTTTGAAGTTTTGACTCGAGATTTTATGAGGCCCTTAATAGGCACTATTGAGAATTTTTGGCATTGAGAACATGATTTTTAGAGGTCTTAAAAAATTATTTTGAATTTTTGAAGTTTAAAACAAAATTGGATTAAAACGGACCGTCGAATCGACATGTGGTGTGATATGGACTGTCTATGTGTTTAATATAAAAGGGTGGCACATGTATGGAGGGGTTATATATGCCAACAAACACATCTTTTTCCTCTCCCCTCCAATGTTTGATGCCATTTCTCTCTCATCTCCCTCTCTTTTTTCTTTGTTTCTCCCATAATTTTAGCCTAATTCTACTAAATTTTAGATTAAACTTCACCTCCGTAGCCTTTTAAATACATTTCTACTGACAGATTTTCACAAAAATTGCCTAAATTTGGAGTTATAAACACTTGGTGAACAATGCCAAAATCTTATTTAAGTGTTTTTATCCTAATTTTTATTTTAGTTTTAGCTAGTCCTAAATGAACTAAGATTAACCATGTAAATGGTTTTCAATTTCAATTTGTGTAGGATTTTTTAGGAATTTCTAAACCCTAAATTAGTGTATGTAGTAAGAAAAGAAGAAAAGCTTAGTGAGGGAAGGTAAGGCAAAGATTGAAGTGGTGAATTATGGTGTTTTACCACCTTAGTTATGTGGATTTATTATAGCATGTGTATGTGCACAAATATATGTGGGAAATTGTGTATAGAAGTGACATTGTGTGTGAATGTAAGTGTGTTTGCTTATAATGCTTATATAATTATGTTAAGGGAGTTATAACAAGCTTAAGTGTGTGGTGAATGCATGAGAAATGCATGTGTACATGTGAGTGTAAAGTGGTGCCAAATGGTGCATGAAAGGAGAATATATGTGTGTGCATGTGATTGACATGAAAACATAGTACAATTAGACTAGAAAGTGAATGTGAAATATAATAATGAAGTGAAATTAATAAGCTTGGAATAGTAGGTACTTAGACTTAGAATGGTCATGAGGTGTGTAATGGTTGAATGGCATTTGTGTACATGTATATAGTGAAGGTTAATGGCAAGTGATATATATTATGCTTATTGTTAAGCAACCATAAGAAATAATTAACTGGATGCAATCATGTAAGGTTTGTTATGTAATGTGATAAAATGAAATGGTACATAGTATTGGTAGGTGAAACATTATATTAGTGTAAGTGAACTTGATATACGTTAGCTTGAATATGTGAGAACTAATGTATGGAATTATGGGATTAGGAGATTAGACCAAATGAATAGCATGATGCTGGTCAAAATGTACTATAAACATAGGTTAGGTAATAATGAATAGGTACATGTAAATGGCATGACAATAAATAAGTGGTGTAACCATATGTCAAATGACCTATAACTAGGAATGTAAAATGATAATTAGAGTTAGCCTATATCAGTTAGACACCCACTAGATGGGTTGATCAGTCAACTAAGAAATTAACAGTTGCTAGGGGTTTTGGTTTTTATAGGCTATTGCTTGTGTACATGATATAGAGGGTGAAGCCATTGCAGTTTTGATAGAGAGCCTTACACGCCTGGGTATTGGGAGGTCCACCCAAACTAATCCTTACTTACCTATATTATAGTGGATTTGGGAGGTCCCACGAGGCTTATTGGTACTATCCACCTGAGACTATATGATATTTAGGAATTGGGAGGTCCTTTAAGGCTGATCCCTACCATTTCTGTAGTTGGGAGATCCACTAGGATTAATCCCTACCACTCTAATTTGGTAGGTTCTTAAAAACTGATCCCTACTATCAGATAGAGATAGATAGGTACAGCTACCAAGGTCTATAATGAGGGCCACTACACAACCCAGATCCCACTATCTAATGTCTTAAATTGTAATCTTTCCAATATAGGGCTAATCACTTTATAGGAAGGAAAACCACATAATGCAATTGGTATAAACAATGACCAAAAAATAAAATCTAGGTGACATGAATAATAATATAAGTTGAATCACTAAGTTGTAATTATTAAAACTAGTCAAGGTATGATTGTGAGTATATTTACACAAACCTACATGGTTATAAAAAGTGCATTATATGTGCTTATTTCATGTTTGAGTGCTTTATTGTATATTACATTAAATTCACCACTAAGTTTATACTCAGCGTATCTATGACACCTCTTACTGGATTCTTAAAGAAACCAAATAAGTGGTGCACTTCCCTCTAGGTCTCGCATCCTGAAATTTCTCTCCCAATCTACTCATTTAACTTTTACTAATTCTGTAATATTTACTTCAATCTGACTCCAAATTCCTTTTTATTTGTCCTTATGTATTACTTAGGGTCATACCATATTATTCTTGCCAATATTGGCCAATTACAGGTTAGTTTGATTTTTTTCCTAAACTTTGGTAGTATAACAACTGTCGGGGTCCCTATCTAAATTTTAAACACATATAAAACACTTCAATAAACTCAAATCTCATCTCCTGGACCCTTCTAGTCCCCCATATATCAACCTAGCATCAGCCTAATTATCCATATATAGGCCTCATGCCAAAATCAATAATCTCAAGTTAGAGCCTCAGGCTCATATATCATCAAATCAGA
>CANXYI010255511.1:0-10967 GCA_948208565.1 Hura crepitans | reverse complement strand
CATGTATTTATGCATGAATGGTTAATTATGTTCATTATAGAATGATGATCTTACATGAATAATCCTTTTAAGTTATTATGAATGGGTGCTTCAAAGTTTATATGTATATATTTAATAAGTTATGTGTGATTATGATGTGAAATAAACTTAATGTGGTTAATGCTTTTGCATGAATTGCATATGAGTATATGCTTATATTCTAAAGTGAATATACCACTAAGCATTTGCTTATCACATTATTTTCTTTTTGCAATGCGTATGTAAAAGTATAATATATTAAAGTCAAAGCCTTAATATAACATATTGATAAAGAGAAGCATTTTTTTTGTATTTTGCTTATTTTTAGTATAATAATGTGATGTAACTATTATCAGGAGCACTCCTATGTAATTAAGGGATTGGGCCTAATTAGTGCTTTAAATGTGTTTTGTAACTTCTAAATATTGTATATAAAATTATTTATATAAGTTTGAAGGTTAAGTAGTATTTACATAATTTCTTTTATTTAAGCATGCATGACTTGATGTTGAAAAGTGATTTTTGAGTATTGAGCTTGTTAAGTTCAATTTAAGGGTCAAATGAACTGGTAGTGTGTTGAATATTTTTAGAAGTGCTATTTTTGTGCAAGTTACTATTTGGGATAGTGGTCAGCATAACTATTATGCTGTCAAAATTTTGGCACGACGACCCAAATACTATACTTGGTAAAACTTTTAAAACATGTATTTTTATACTGTTGTCTATGAAAATTACATTTTAATCTCAATAATATGGTTTTAAAATTAATAAAGGTTTTACATTAGAGTATTTGGATATCGGTCATGTATCACTCCTTATTCGGGTCTTGTGATTGGATCAAGTAAGAGGTGTCATATTTGTTAGTGCCCCAGTTTAGGCATTCCACAATATAAAGGGGTTACATAGGAGCGCCATAGGATTTAAAAAGTGTACATAACATAATTATACATATTGAGGTTTATGATATGCTTTTTTTTCCTATAGATTGAGGATGAGACAAAATACACCATTGAGTGGTGGCAAAGTTGAGAGCTATGCTCCGACTACTATTGGACAAGAGGTTACCAGGTAGAGTCTATCACTTTGAGTGATGTAACGCAAGTAGCTTAAGGACCATATATGCATCCTACTTGGTTAGAATAAGTGATGGAATTAGTGAGGTAAGCAATTGCTGCAATGGCTACTACTGCTACTACTGTTGCTGCAATTCACCATGCACCACCTCCACTAGTTCACTTAGAACCTCCTTTCATAATGACTTGAAAATCTAAGCTTTTATGAATAGTATTTTATTAGGATGAATAGTGTTCTCAAGACTCGGGATACACTAAAGCTATTGAATGAAAGTATTAATCATAAAATAATTTTGGGCAAAATTAGAAGTCATTTGATTGGTTAAAAATGCTAAGAAAGTTTTTATGATAGTGTTTTATAAATAGTGACCAAGGCAAAGCTGAACTTTAAAATATTTTCAAAGGTGCTTAGAAAATTATAGGAATTATATGACCTAATACTTAAATATAATTAGCCTAATGGCACAGTAATTAGAATTTTTAGAGGTCGAAAAGTATTTCATTTAAATATCAAGAGACATAAAATTGGCATTTTCATTCGATTTCTTTCATTTTTTAGCTCTAATTTTTAGAGTGCTTTGGGGCTTTAATTAATTTAATTTTTCAAGGTCAAATGAGATTAATAAGGGTTATAAATGGAGCTATAAAGTTGGGATAAAATGTGTTTAAAATGGATTTTCAAGAAACTATATATATGGTCAAATTACACATTTATTTTGGTCAACTCCATAACACATCCTCTGTCCCTCACTTCAACTCCAAGCCGTTGGCCACCAAGGAGAAGTTTCTCAAAATTCTATGATTCAACCTCCTCTAATTGAGTTATGTGAATAGTGCCACTTTTTTAATTTAGGTAAGAATTTCCAAGAACTAATATTGATTTATTAATATAAAGGTGCCCAAGAGTAATTTAATGTGGTCATTTGTAATTTTTGGTTATTGTTTGAATTTATACAAAATTTTCTAAATTGAATCTATAATAAGCAATTACTGAAATGGAAAAAGCTCACGATAAAGGGAAAAGAAAGGTTTAGCCAATCCTTGTAGAGTATTTGAAATATGCTAAGTATGTGTAATCAACTTATTTATTGCATTTTTTACATGCCCTAACTTATACAAGTTGTATTTAAGTGTGTGTATACATGTATAAGTGAGAATTAACTATGTACATGGATAATTAACAAGTAAATTGTATTTAAGGGATAAAATAAGATATGAATGCAAGTTATATAAGGGAAGACTTAGTGCTGTATATGTATGGACATTGATGGCCAAATGGCCTTGAGAATATGTGTGCATGTATGTTAATGTTATATGTAGATAACTTATCATATATAGGCATTAAAACATGAATTATGATTTTTTAACCATATGAGGTGATGAATTTGGAATAGAAATACATTATATTTATATGTATAAAGTTTTGGTTGATTGTTTATTTGAGTTTGATAATGTATATATGATGATTAATGCTTGTGAATATACATGGTTGGTGGATTATTATGGTAACTATACCTTATGGAATGTGAGAAGAGTTTTAAAGAGAACATGTATGTATGTATGTATGGAATAAGGAGCATGTAAGTGAAATATGAATGTATAACATTACACTCCATGTTAGCTAAAGATTAAACTTTGAACATTTATGGCCTAATAAGAACATATAAAGTGAAATTGGATATGTTATGAAAAGAAAGACATACTTTGGTGCTTATTTTTGTTTTGGCCAAATTGGATGACTAATGAGACATAAATGGTGATTGATGAAAGTGATGAGGTTATGTTTAAAAGCATGGCATGAATACAAAGGTGTATACATATAATGGTTGAATGGCCTATTTGCTCTTAATGAATGTACTTGCTTTAAGAATGAACATGAATTGATGACATATGCTCACAAGGGAGAAATGGATGTTTTGATGTTAAAATGTGTATGTAAGCATATTATGGAAAGGTGTGGCTTATGTAAGAGATTTATGCATGTGAGCTTAGGCTTAGTTTTCAAAATATGGGAAATGACATAATATTCCCGATTTTATCAAATTACGGTAATGCTAATGTTAAAAATGAGTTACTTAAACTATAACATAATGATGAAATAAATAAGATATGAAAATGGCATATATGAGTAACAACCTAGAGATGGAAAGGTTGATCGATTAAATAGGGATAGATAGTAGCTACTAAGGCACTTTAGTGCTTAATGTTGGTTTGTGGGTCCATTTTTATTCTAACCCTAAAAACCTTTACTTCATGATCTTTGGTCTTTATGCAAGTACAGCTACCGTTTAGGTCCCATCGAGCTAGTACACATGTTTAATGGGTACAACCACCATTTAGGTCTAGTAGGGATCACTGTATATCTATGTTGTTGTAGCAGCCATTCAAGTCCAAAATGTGGACCTCTGCACATGATGATCCTATTAACCATAAGTTTTGTGTTCTTATTAATATAGGCATTATAAAAACAATCTCAATAACATAATAAGAGTATAAATGATCTTTTATATACACTGTCTAATTTATGCCATAAGAATGATGAATGTCATTAAGAATGCATTATTTGTATTATGTAAAACCCTAGATAACATGTATGAATGACATGTTGTATATTATATGACAATATGCCTTATATGCATGTTAATCTCTTCATGCTAAATTATGCACATACATAAAATGAATGATATATGTTTATTATAAGTATGATTAGTTTATGCATGCATAATTGTAAATCAATATGTATATAAATAGAATTATGTAAAAGTTCTTTTGATTACACCACTAAGTATTTCGCTATCATTTCAATTTGTGATGCATAAGTAAGAAGGACAATTAAGCCCAAGCCTCGGGACATCTAGACAAGCAAGAGAAGATTATTCTTTTAGTATATTTTATTGAAATGTAATTAAATTATGAGATGTATAGACAATAGAAAATACACTCTTATGTTAGATGTAATTAATCTTGGGCCTAAACCATAGCATGTTACAATTGTAATTTTTAAATGGTTTTGTAACTATATTTTAAAATGTTTTAAATTATTGTATGCTTGATTGTTATCTCTTACTGAGGTTAAGACTTTATTGTTAATGATGATTTAGATTGATCAGAAGGATCATGGAGATATGGAATGAATGCGAAATATTATAAAAGTGTTTTTCTTATTTATTCCAAATTTGGGATAGCGCCTGGTACAGCTGTTATGTTGCCAAAATTTTGGCAAAAGGATTCTTAATTTTTGAACATGTAACTTAGTTTTGAAAAGTTTTTTTTTTAAACTCATATTTGTATAGGTGGATCATGTATGATAGGATGTCTTAACAACATATTATAAGTTGGGATCAATAACATGATATGTGTGCACACCTTTATCAAGTATGACAACTGGCCAACGATCGAATTGGGTAAGGGGTGTCACATCTTATGGTATCAAAGCTTAGTTTAGGTGTTCCTAGGTAATATAAGAGTGTTGTAGGAGTTAAGTCTATGCATAGCATAATTTAATAATACCGAGGCTTATTAATTGTTATTATACTTGCAGTTAAGATGAGTGCACCATGAGAAGAAAAAGAAGGATAGGCTTCTATGTTAGTGGGACAAGAGTCTGATAAATTTGCATCTATGTCTAGAGTGCGGTAAGATAGGCATCATCAATAGCCCAGGGCCCATTAGCATTTTTATAAGAGATGTTATAGTTATTACGATAGGCTACAATAGTGCTCTACCTTTAACACCACAATAGTAATATGTCCCCTTGACTCTCTAAAAGACTTACCTAGAAAGAGTCAAGAGAATGTGCATTAAAGATTTCAAAGGGAAAGGTGAAGTGGATCTTAAAATAGTCGAGTATTAGTTAGACCACACAGAGAAGATAATGAAGTAGATACACTATTCACCTACTGAAAAAGTGATTTGTGCCACCTCCTTACTTTAAGAAAAAGCCTTAAAATGGTGGGATGATATAATAGAATGGAAGGCTAAAGAGGAACTAACCTAGAACTTTTTCTTAGAAGAGTTTTATAAGAAGTACATACCTGAGGACTATCTAAATGATAGAGGATAGTAGTATATAGATCTTAAATAGGAGAAAAATTCTTTAGGGAGCATGACAAGGACTTCTCCATGGTTAGCTACTATGCTAAGGACACTATCTCTACAAAGGTTGATAAGTGTAAGTGGTTCAAAAAAGGGTTACATATTGAGATTAAGTCTCAAGTGGTTCCTATGAAGATAAGAGACTTTAATAAGCTAGTGGTGGTATGTTAATCCATAGATAAAATATAGAGGGACAAGTAAGAGAATTATTAGATAAAGAGATCTTTTAATCCTAAAGCATCCAATTTTGCCTAACAGACAAGCAAGAGATTCTAGGGTAACCAATATGGGGAAACACAACAACCACAAAAGCAAGGTTAGTCTCTGAAGATAGCCTAGGGAAACTAAAATAAGGGTAAGACTTGTCAATAGGCACAAGCAACTAGTGCACCTAGATCCACAGCTTGAGGTAGTCAAAATCCTTAGTGTCTGACCTATCATAAGAGACACAAGGGAGAATGTTGGTAGAAAAAGTTAGGAGCATGCTTTGAGTGTAGCTCACCAGATTATTTTTGCAAGGATTGCCCCAAGAGAGCTGAGAGCAGACATAGATCTGCACAAGTTTCCATCTGAGGCTACTGAGGAGATAAGCCAAAAAGAGCTCAGAGGAATAGAATAGAGTCCAAACTGAACATAAAGCTCCTACCTAATAGTATGCTATCAAAGTAAGGAAGGAGGTCAAATGTTATAGTTAGTATATTTTATCTCTTTGACTCACCTATTTTACCTTTGATTGATCTAGGGTCTATGCATTCATATGTTTGCACATCATGAGCATAAGACTAGGAGTTAGAGTTAAAACTTATAGACTTAGAGATTTATGTTAGTAGTCCCTTAAGTCAACGTATCACTATAAGAAAGGTTTACAAGAGCTATTCATTAATTGCACAAGGACACTAATTTTTGGCTGATCTCATTGAGCTATCATTTGATGAGTTTGATCTAATATTAAGGATGGATTGGCTATTTAAGTATTAGGCAATAGTAGATTACAAGTTAAAGAGGTTAACATTTAAGCCTAAAGATAGGGTTGAGATTATAGTAGTGGGCAAGAGGATAGACTTTTTATCCAATATGATCTCAACAGTAACAGTAAGGCATCTATTGAAGAAAGGTTATCAAGACTTTGTAGCTTATATGATTAATACCTAAAGTGGTGACCCAGATACTAGTAACATACCAGTTGTGTTGGAGTTTGTGGATATATTTTTGGAAGAGTTGCTTAGTTTATCTCTAGAATGGGAACTCGAGTTTAGTATAAAAGTGTCACTTGGCATTACTATGGTATCAATAGCTCCTTATAGAATAGCTCTAATAGAGTTAAAAGAGTTAAAGATCCAACTTTAAGAGTTATTGGATAAAGGTTTTATCAAGCCTAATGTTTCACCTTAGGGAGCAACAATGCTATTTGTGAAGAAAAAGGATGGTACTCTTTAGTTATGTGTAGATTACTATTAATTGAATAAAGTGACCGTCAAGAACAAGTACATGTTGCCCTAGATTGATAATCTTTTTTTATCATTTTAAGGATGCAAGAGTGTTCTCCAAGATTGATATAAGGTTGAGTTAATAACAATTAAGAGTGATAGAGTCTAATGTTGCAAAGATAGCATTCAGAGCAAGATATGGCTACTATAAGTTTTTGGTAATGCCATTTGGGCTTACCAATGCTCCTGCAACTTTTATGGATAGGATGAACAAAGTTTTTAGATTATTTGGAAATAGTCTATGGTTATCTTTATTGATGACATCTTGGTTTATTCTAAGAGTGGAGAGGAGTATGAACATCATCTGAGGACAGTTTTGTAAGTTTTGAGAGAAGAGAAGCTTTATGCCAAACTCAGTAAATTTGAGTTTTGGCTTAGTGTAGTGTCTTTTCTTAAACACATTACTTCTGCAGAAAGGATTCAGGTTGATCCTAGTAAGATATAAATGGTTATGAAATTGAAGCCACCTAGGAACACTTTAAAATTTAAGAGTTTCATTGGATTGGCTAGTTACTAAAGACAATTTGTCAAGGGTTTTTCTTTGATAGTAGCACCTATGACTCATCTATTAAGGGAAGATGTCAATTTTTTTGTGGATGATAGATGTCAAGAGAACTTTAACAATATTAATGAAATGTTGATAGAAGCTCCAATTTTAGTTCAATCAATTCCTAGGAAGGACTTCATCATTTATAGTGATCCTTCAGATGATGGGTTGGGTTGTGTTTTAATGTAAAAAGGCAAGGTGGTTATCGATGCTTTTAGGTAGTTGAAGCTATATGAAAAGAACTACCCTATTCATGATTTAGAGTTCGCAACAATAGTATTTGCATTTAAGATATGGAGACATTATCTCTATAGTGAGAAGTGTTACATATACATAGATCACAAGAGTCTGAAGTATTTTCTAACACATAAGGAGTTAAACTTGAGATAGATGTGGTGGATGGAGTTGATTAAAGATTATAATTGTATGATTAAATACCATCCTAGTAAGGCCAATATGGTGGCTAATGCTTTGAGTAGGAAATTCATGGCAACTATGAGAGCTATGAATGTTAGGCTTCAATTTATGCCTAATAATGCTTTGTTGGGAGAGATGCAAGTCGAGCCAAATCTATTATAGCAAGTTAAAGATATACAAAAGGATGATCATAGGTTGATGAGTGTGATAAGTGCCATCTAAGAGGGGAAGCCCATCGAGTATGAAATGAAGAGTGATGGTTGTCTATATTACAACAACAAAATATGTGTTCTAGATATTGAAGCACTGAAGAAATAGATTTTGGATAAGGCACACAATGCTCCTTATGCTATGCTTTCTAGTAGTATAAAGATGTATCAGGATTTGAAGTTGTCATATTGGTGGCTCAGTATGAAAAGAGATGTGTTTGAATTTGTGACTATATGCCTCATGTATTAGTAAGTGAAGGTAAAACATCAAGTTCCATTTGGTTTGTTACATCCTATAGCAATTCTAAAATGGAAATGGGATAGAAACACTAGAGACTTTGTAGTTAGTTTGCCTATGACTAAAAACAAGCATGATTCAGTATGGGTTATGCTAGATCATCTTACTAAGATAGCTCATTTCATACTAGTAAGGATGGATTATTCAATAGAGAAGCTCACTTAGATTAATATAAATGAGATCATCAGATTGCATGGAGTACCATCTTTAATCATATCGGATTAGGACCTATAGTTCACATCAAGGTTTTAGAAGAAACTTCACAATGCCTTAGGTACTTAGTTAAGTTTTAGCATAGCATTTCATCCGCAGGCTAACAGATAGGCAGAAAGAGTTATTTAGGTAATCTTGTGATACTTGAGTAATTTGATGTTAAGATATATATTATGTTATGATTATGATAAAAAATCTTTATTAGGTGCTTGAAGACATATTGACAAGTTGTACTATTGAGTTCAAAGGTAGTTGTAATATTATCTATCTCTAATAGATTTGCTTACAATAATAGTCATCAAGTGAGTCTAAGAATGGCTCCTTATAAGGAACTATATTAAAGAAAGTGCAAAACACCCATATGATAAAATAAGCTTAATGAAACCAAGCTCATAGGTCTAGATTTGATCAAAGATAATGAGGAGAAAACAAAGATCATCAGGGATAGATTGAGAGTAGCTTTAGATAAATAGAAGTCCTATGCTAATCTTAAAGTAGGAGATAAGGTATTTCTCAAGGTTTTACATTAGAAGTGGGTGTTACATTTTAGAAAGAAAGGGAAGTTAAGTCTGAGGATTATTAGGCCATATGAAGTGATAGAATATGTAGGGCCAGTAGCCTATAGACTAGCACTACCACCAAAACTCTAGTGTATTCATGATGTATTCCATATCTCTATGCTTAGAAGATATAGATTACACCCAACACATGTCCTATTAGTAGAAGAGTTTGAGGTGAGACTGGACTATTATATGAAGAAGAGCCTATTAAGATCTTAGCTAGAGAGGTCAAGGAGTTGCAAAATAAGACAACACCACTAGTGAAAGGTGCTTAAAAGCATCATGGAATAGAAGAGGTGACTTGGGAGATAGAAGCTCACATGTGGGAGCAATACCCTCATTTGTTTGAACTGGGTAATATCAAAGACAACATATCTTTTAAAAGGAGAAGTAATATAATAACCCAAAAATCCCGACTTTTATGAATAGTACTTTCTCTAGATGAATGGTATTCTTGAGACCTAGGATGTATTGAAGCCACCAGATGAAACTATTAATCATAAAATAATTTTGGGCAAAGTTTGAAATCAATTGAAAGTTATTTGATTGGCTGAAAATGCTAAAAAAGCTTTTATGGTAGTATCTTATAAATAATGAACAAGGCAAAGCTGAATAGTAAAATATTTTCAAAGTTGCTCAGAAAATTACAGGACTTATAAGACCTGATATTCAAAAATTTTAATTAGCCTAATGGCATAGGAATTGGAATTTTTAGAAGTCAGGAAGTATTTTATTTAAATATCAAGAGACATAAAAATGGCTTTTTAATTCAATTTCTTTCATTTTTCAAGCTCTAATTTTTACAATATTGTGGGGCCTTAATTAATTTAATTTTTCATAGTCAAATGAGATTAATAGAGGTTATAAATAGAGGAGAAAATGTGTTTAAAATGGATTTTTAAGAAACTATATATATGGCCAAATTATATATTTAGTTTAGTTTACTCCAAACCACATCCTCTCTCCCTCGCTTTCACTCCTAGCTGTTGGCCACCAAGGAGATTTTTCTCCATTTTTAGCTATGTGAGCTCTTTTAATCCTCTATTTCTCTCACTTAACTAAAAGTATATTGTCCACATGGCCTCTAAATGAATTTTAAGTGAAAATCTCGAAGGAAACTAGAGGATTTCACTCGAAATTGAGTTGTGTGAATAGTGCCACTTTTCATTTGGGTAAGAATTTATGAGAACCAATATTTTTCCCTTATGGCCACAAGTCATTTAATGTTTCCATTTGCAGTTTTTGGTTATCATATGAATTTATACGAATTTTTCTAAATCGAATTTGTCATGGGCAATTACAAAATAGGATAGAACTCATGATAAGCGGAAAACAAAGGTTTAGTTAAGCCTCATGGAGTATTTTGAACATGGTTGATATGTGTAATTAACTTAATTATTGCTTTTATTACATGCCCTAACATATACAAGTTGTATGTTAGTGTGTATATGCATGTATAAGTGAGAATTAATTATGTATAAGAATAATTAACATGTAAATTGTGTTTAAGGGACGAAATAAGATATGAATGCATGTTATATGATGGAAGACTTAGTGTTGTGCGTGTATGGACATTGACAGCCAAATAAGCATAAGAATATGTGTGTGAGTGTGTGTTGATGTTATGTATAGATATTTTATCATATATGGACATTAAAAGATAAATTATGATTTTTGAGCATGTGAGGTGATAAATTTGGAAGAGAGATGCATTATGTATATGTGTATGAAGTTTTGGCTGACTAGTCATTTGAGTTTGATAATGTGTATATGTTAATTAATGCTTGTGAATAGAGTTTTAAAGGGAACATGTATGTATGTATGGAATAATGAGTATATGAGTGAAATATGATTGTATGAATGTATAACATTACACTACATATTAGCTAAAGAGTAAACTTTGAGCATTTTTTGCTTAATAAGAACATATAAAAGTGAAATTGGATATGTTATGGAAAAAATATATGCTTTGATGCTTTTTTTTTTTGTTTTGGCTGAATGGGATGACCAATGAGTTGTATTAATGGTAATTGATGAAAGTGATGAGGTT
>CANXYI010255460.1:0-17235 GCA_948208565.1 Hura crepitans | reverse complement strand
GGTACCAAGGCCATTTTATTAGCTAAAACATTTTATTCTTATTCAAATAAAATCATTTTAGTTGCTACAACATTAGATCCTAAAAAAATCATTTTATTAAGTTATTTTTATTTAATCAAACACCCCAATTTTGCATAAAATTTTATTATTTTAATTTAAGTAATTTTTGGGTGGAAGGACTTTGGTCCTTAAAATATGTTGATTAAAATATTTATTAATTAAAATGCCTTATTTTTGTCAAATTAAAACGATTTTGGGTATTCGGGACTTTGGTCTTAAAACATTTTATTTTTATGCATTTAGGTTTTTATTTTCTATAAAACATTTTATTATGATTTTAATTTTTTAATCTGACCAAAAATTATTTTATTTTACCTATTACAACATGCATGAAATTATACAAGGAAAAATTTAGAATGATTACAACTAAAAAACCTACTATAAGGGATCTAAAAAGCTGTTTAAAAATTAATTACAGACTATATTTATGAGAATAAAAATATATCTGTTGGAACAGAACCAGGTCCATGAAAACTATAAGGACACCAAAAGTAAGTCTGTTCGGACCTTATGAGCTTCCAGTACAAGTTCATATGGACGTCTTCCTCCACATAAATCAACATGTGTTAAAACTCAATAATAGAAAGGTTAGAACAATAACATAAGATCCATGAGGACTTTATTACATGCATTAACATAAGAAAATAACACACAAAGCATAAAGAAATACAAAACTGCAAGGACTATAATCTTAGTTGAAGGAGGTCTATGCGGACTATAATCTGTTCACAAATGTTAAAAAGCAATTGTGGCAAAATTTTGAAATATAGTTCCATAAGGATCAATTAAGATAGCATGACATTAAAAAAAGAAAGTCCTTATGGACATAATTCTCTATTAGAGCAGGTTCGTACAGAGTATATCGATGTTACATACATTAAAGCAAATGTAATCATATTAAGAGTCACCAAAAAATATTGGTCAATGTGAATCTCAAAAATCAAATGCATATACGAGAATAGGTCCACACAGACATTAACCTCTATTTGTGGAGGTCCACACGGACATAAACACAAAATGCTATAAAAAAGAAAGTAGCTGTAGCTATCCGATAAATAAACAATAAAGAAAAACAACATGACAATGAAAGATAAGTACAAAGAAATAGAAGTATTAACACATTACTAAATGGATAAATTAAAGAACAAATAGGTGAAATAAATATAAAAAAGATTTTCCCTCTCCAATGGAGTAGACTAATCAAAATGGGTCTATTAAAACTCCCTTTCATAGAGGATTATAGATCTAAAACATGATTTAAATAAAAGAAAAACATAGTGTTTACATCCTTTCCTTGAGGTCGATCAAACTGAAACAACCAAAGAATCAACCTAAATCTCACCTCTCGAGTCTTGAATGATGAGAATGAAATTATGGGAATCTTAAGTCATTTCTATTCGATTAGCCTAGAAAGACTGAGTTAGGCACTACTAGGTAGGAGTTGCCACC
Organism: Hura crepitans; assembly: GCA_948208565.1. Lineage (NCBI taxonomy): Eukaryota > Viridiplantae > Streptophyta > Magnoliopsida > Malpighiales > Euphorbiaceae > Hura > Hura crepitans. The sequence goes on along the minus strand of CANXYI010255460.1, from coordinate 15,726 downwards.
TAATCGAAGTTAGAAATACCTTGTAGGGACAAAATTAGAGTGGTTCAGAATTATACTCATATTTATACCTCAAGTTAATATGGAATTTCAGATTAAATTTATATTTTATCCTTTTTCTCAAGTAGATTTCAAAATTAAAATAAAGCATTCAATCGCATAAAGAAATAATAAAACATACATATTTACAAACAAAAAGGAAATGAAATTAAAGAATGTCATACATCAAATTGGGTAATTGATTTTCTTTGAGAACTTTGGTTCTTACATGCCAATTTATGAAAGTATATTTTATCGTCATTACTTTCATTAAAGAAAAATCAAAACCTATTTTATTAGGAAAACACTAATTAATTAAGTAGAAATCGATTTGGTTATTTTTTTTGTAACGTGTAAAAATCTTTTTCTACCTATTACAACATTCATGGAAAATATAGGGAAATATTTAGAATTAAAATTAAATTACATGACAATTACCTAAAATACATTCTAACTCAAAAAAGGTAAAATTTACAAGGAAATTTCCTAAAATATATTCTAATTGAATAAAAATAAAATTACATTGAAATTGCCTAAAATACAATCTAACAAAAAATAATAAAAAATAGAAGGAAAAAATTAGGAAGAAAATAAAATTAGACAAAGTAAATAAATAGAAATAAAATAACAATAGAATAAAAGAAGAAAAAAAAGGTTAACTTCACTGGGTGCTTGATAAAAGGAAAAATATAGGTTAAATAAAACCTCAATAGATCTCAAATAACTCGTATCATAATGAAAATGCAATGTTAGTATGAAAGAAAGAATGAAATCAATAAAAAGAACAAATAATAAAAAGACATAAGATGAACCATTAAATAAATAATAAGTAACATATGAATTAAATCATCATATTTAACTGGTAAATGGATGAAAAAATAATAAATTAAATAAAAAATAAAGAAGAATAGATTATTAATAATGGACAAATAAAATATAGGTACCACATCTAACTGGTAGATGAGTACTTAAATAAGATAATGTTACCACATTTAACTAATGAATAGGCAATAAGAAATTAAATAAAAGGCACCACATTTGACTGATTTTGAAGGCCATTTTTATCACTTGAAATGCCTATTTTGAAGGCCAGTTGTTTAGGCTTTGATCACGTAAATGGCCGTTTTGACATTTTTGCCTATAAATACAATTATGCATGCATAGATTTTCATGCCACTTGGATTTTTTCTACTTTTTATATAAATGGGTGATGAATTTCTTCAAAAAATCCATAAAATTCTTGATCTCTCTATCACTTGTGCAAATTCACCTTTAGCCTCTTCTAATGACTTGAAATTTCTTCGATAGGTTTGACCTGATCTATCTTTTCTGAAAGCTACAACCCACTTTTAGGACCCTTAGTTTCATGTTTTTCGATTCTCTCATCAAGAATTGTGTCATTTAGATGAAGAATTTGTGACAATTCTAGGGATGTCCTATTTATCTAAAACACCACCTTGATGTGACAAATTTGGCTAAAACATTTTAACCGTAGATTTCAATTTAATCTTTTTCTAAAATATTTTAATTTTTAATTTTTATACACATATAATCTAAATTAAAATCATATTTTAATTCATTATATACTAGATTAAATCATTCAAAAATCTATTTAATCGAATTATGCACATAAAATTGAAAATAGCTATCCTCCTTATGTGCATAGACCCTTTATACACATAGGAGGATTTCATCCTTGCTAATCAGGCCATTTCAATGTATAGAATAGCAAAAATCCAATTAAAAACATGTCTTAAATTCATATTTAATCACATTAAAATAAATTTGAACAAACAAAATCAAATAAAAACACACAGATCAATAAAAAATACACAATATCACATTTCATGCATATCAATTGTAATCACAATTTTCATTGATTTTAAATCATCCAAGAGCCTAGCTCTGATACCAGTGTTGGTTTTTTTTTTATCATACATAGTGGAAAAATTAAAATTTTGAGAGAAACCAGCAATGATAATGGACTTGAATAATTTAAAATTCATCATAAACATTAAATCTAGTAGCGTTTCATGATTTACTGTAAAGCATGATAGTAGATTCCTTTGATGAGCTTTTCTCATTGGTTTTCACAAATCACATTGATTTTTTTTTTTCAAAGAACACCTCAAAGGTAATTCACAAAAGAAGTTTTCAGAAGAGATCAACTTGTAATTCTAGTTGCTAGTAGGAATTACAAGTGGATAAAGGAAGAAAAAGAAAACATGTGTGTTTAATTGTTTTATACGAAAATTCTGTAGCAGAATGTATCCTTATGGTGGCTGCTATAATAAGGCATATTTATATCATAAATAAAGGTAATATTGTAATGCTTTAAATCTGTCCTAAGTCAAACCAAAGTGGACCCATCAATTGGGCCCCTTTCTATTATATATGCATAAGCCTTTTAATGGGCTTATGTGCAATCTGCTTTGGCCCCAGTTTCATTAATCCTATATGGCACTCCTTAGGCCCATTTTGGATTAATAATTACTCTAATTTAAGGCTTTTTAAAACCCAAAAAAAATTAGATCTAAGAATAATTAAGAGTTTGGACTCAATAAGGCCCAAGTCCAAAAACCCTGATTTTCTAAAAATTCTAATTTTTTGGACTTTTCATTTGCAAGTAGGCCCTAAGCCCATTTGCTTATTTCTTCTTCTTAAGTCATCTTCTAATGATATCTTATATCATTAGAAAATTCAATCTTATTGAATTATCCTCAAACTTTTTTTATGTGTGTGACCCTATGGGTTTCCAGAGCAGCTTAGGAGTAGACAGCGAATTAAAGTTCTAGTCTAACTGAGACTTTATAGATTTAATCTCATTGAATCAATATCGATTTATTAATTAATATATCACTTGTATAAAAGTCAAGAGAGGTATCTATCCAAGCATCATGACTACCCAAGTGCTGGAAAGTCAAGTGGTTTGACTTAACCCTTCCATATATAATTACGGTGCAATAAACTTCTTTCACCATCTTTTATCTCATCCATTTTTTAGTATGAACTTGTGTCAACTCATAGCTTAACTAAGTATGTCTAATTAAGCCCTAAACATATTGTTCTAATAATTTCACCTTTATTCCTAAAATGCCCTTAGTGAATCCCATTCACACATGGCACTTTGCTCTAGCTAGAAATTCTTAAATATAGGTTACTCATCAGAACTATGAGATAAACTTCCCACTATAATCTAGGGTGGTGAATCTTTTGTTGATTACTATCCTATCTTCAAATATGTTATACAATACCCAAGCACCTCACTATGTATACTTCTTGTTTGAAGTAAAAGTTTTAAAGTCAAAGTATGTCACTCCATATTTAAGATAGTTGGTGATCTCAAGTATAAGAATACTTTCACCATTAATATGAAAAGATACTTTCACTGACATAGATTAAGTATCCATGTGAAGATCTCATGGTGGGTCTCCGATGTATTTACTTCCTAAGTAAGCATCCACATGTTAACTCTAAGCATCTCTATACTTACAGCTTGTGAGAACTACTGCTTAATCTAATCAAGAAGTATAACATGTACTGATCTTTTTGCATTAACAATATTCCATCTTGTTAATACTATAATTAGAGATATTTAGGTATATCACATTTGTCTGCAATAAGAATCTCATATCATGAACACTTCATGATTTCCTCAACATTGTGATTATGTACCAAGGACTTTATGACATGGTTTAAGTTATTGCAAACAATTATAAGTAATATATAAAAGTACTATGATATAAAGAGAAATGCCTTTTAGTATGATTTCACAAGGTTTAAATACATGAATATTACCCTATTACATGAGCTCTAGGGCATACTTCTAATAAATGATGGATCATTAATCAGTGTGTGCACGCTTAAAGCAGTAGTTATGTATAGGATTAAAGTTTCAATGATCTCTCAATCCAAGCTCACCATTATGGCTTATGAAAATACCAAGAGGTAGGCATATGGAACTTTCAAAGTAAAAGCCAAGACATGGGTAACCATAGATGATGTGGAGTTTGTAATGTTTAATATCCCTACGAATTTCTTTCTACTTTTAGAAAGGCCATGGTTCCATAAGTTAGGAAGGGTTCTATTAAAATTGCATCAAATGATAAAGATCCTCATGATGGTGAGATAATAACAATAATAGCTACAAGGGAGAATCAAGTTTTAATGCTCGAGATAGCCAACCAGACTTTTAATAGTTTTCATATAGCTAGGATCTTTTCAAAAGAGGAAGAAGATGATTCCAAAGTGGTAAATATGATTAAAAGGATGAATTATTTGCCCGATGCTAGTTTGGGACATAATTCAGATGGTTAGATCTCAGTTATTTAGCTGAAAAGACAATAGGATCAAAAAGGGTTAGGATACACAGTAGAGACTTTAAAGCCAAAGACGATGAGTAAGGGCATCCCACCACTAGAAGAGAGTTTTATGTAGGCTGAGGGAAAAGTTAGTTACTGAAGAGAGTCAGAGCCGATTGTTATTAAAGGGAAGGTTACGCCTGGGTTTGAAATCTTCAATGATGTATTCGATTAGGCTACAAGTGAAGTCAGGGCCATATTAGACTTTTGGGATAAAGAAGTCAAGACTAATTTAGCCAATTTAGAAATCAAGCCCAAAGACGAAATTCTTACTATTGCTATGCTTTAAGATAAAGAGAAAGGAAATATAGAAAAAGATAATCCTCCTGAAGACTTTTTAAAAAATTTTATACATACCAGAACTATTTGATGATGATGTTTCTAGTTTTTTTGTTAATAAAATGAATGATTTTGCTTTTTTGTGATGTCTCATCTAATTGCATCATACATAATGATAATCATGACACGCATAACATATTTGACATTAATTCAATCAATATTACCTTATTTAATCTTTGTACTATTGAAAGCCCTAAAGAGATGTTAATTGCATCTAATATAACTCCTAAAGAGAGGATAAAATTTGAGAGAATATTAAAAAACTATGAAAAAGTCTTTGCTTGGACCTATGAAGACATGCCCGGGGTGGATAAGGAGATAGTTGAACATATCATTTACACATACCCAGAAGAAAAACTGGTAAAGTAAAAGCTGAGAAGGATGAGGTCGAAATAGGCAGAAATGATAAAATAAGAGGTACACAAGTAAATTAAAGCTAAGTTCTCAGAAGAAGTTCAATATCTAACCTGGTTAGCCAATGTGGTACTTATCACAAGGAAATATGGTAGAGTCAGGATGTGTATAAATTATGAGGATCTAAATAAAGCATACCCAAAAGATGACTTTCCATTACCACATATAGATGTTCTAGCTAACAGTGTAGCAATGTGTAAAATGTATAGCTTTATCGATGGGTATGCCGATTACAATTAGATTTTAAACAGGATAGCGGACAAGATAAAAATTGCCTTTATCACTTAGTGGAGAAACTTCTACTATAAGTTCATACCTTTTAGGTTGAAGAATGCTAGAGCCACTTACCAAAGAATGGCTATAAGGATTTTAGATAATCTAATTCATAAGGAAGTAGAGGTTTACATGGATGATATGATTATCAAGTCTACCACAAGGGAAGGACATTTTGAAGCACTAGAAAAGTTATTTAAATAGATTGATAAGTACAACTTGCGTTTAAACCCTAAGAAGTGTGTCTTTGAGGTAACTTTAGGTAAGCTCTTAGGGCATATAGTGAGTTAAAAGGGGATTGAGGTAAATCATCATAAAGTCAAAGCTATCAGAGAGATGTCAAAAGAAGGAGAAAGAGATAAGGGGATTTATGGGCAAGATACAGTACATCAGCAGATTTATAGCTAAGCTCACCACCATATGTGAGCCTATTTTTAAACTTCTCAGAAAAAAACTAACGAATTAAGTGGAATGATGATTGTTAAAAGGCTTTTGACACTATCATGGAATATCTACTAAACTTGCTAATTTTGCAACCACTAAGGCATAAGAAGCCACTAATTCTCTTTTTATCTATTGAAGAAAGCTTAGTAGGGGCTATGATAATGCAGAAGGATAAGTTTGGGGTTGAGTTTGGAATTTACTACCTAAGTAAGAAGTTTCTTCCTTATAAGGCTAAGTACAAAGAAGTGGAAAAGATTTGTTTGGTAGTGGTATGGGCTTCAAAAAAACTGACAAACTATTTCTAATCATATATAGTATAAATAATATCCAAGCACAATCCTTTAAGATATCTTTAGATGGCTCCGTCTTTGGTAGGGAGGATGAGTAAATGGCTTTTTTGCTCTAAGAGTTTGATTTTCAGTACATAACATGAAAGACCACAAAAGGGCATGTAATTGTAGAATTCCTAGCCAATCATCCACTAAAAGGTAAAGCACTAGAGTTTGAATTCCCACATGAGTATCTAACCTTAATAATAGTCTAAGGGTGGTAAATGTACTTTAATAGAGTTATAAATAGCAAAAGAGCAGGAATAGCAGTAATTCTAATAACTCTTGAAAAAGAAAAATTGCTGCTAGCTAAAAAGTTAAGGTATAAGGTTACAAATAACATGGTTGAATATGAAGCTTGCATATTCGGGCTTGAAGCATTATTGGCTCTAAGTGTAAAGACAATTAAGGTATTCGGGGATTCATCTTTGATAGTGCATTAGACCAATAAAGAATGGACTATTCGGGAAGAGAAATTAATGCCTTATACAAAGCACTTGAGATCCATCAGTAGAAAGTTTGAAATGTGCACCTTTCACCATGTTTATAGATATGAGAATCAACTAGCAGACGCATTAGCCACCCTGGTCTCTATGTGGGATAATCCAAAAGGAATAATCATAAATCGGTACTCATCTTCAGTTCAAAAAAGCCTTGTTATAAGTCAAAGCAGATAATGGAAGTTGAGTAAGAAAAAGATAAGTCGTGGTTTTATGATATCCAGAACTATCTAGAGAAAGGAGAATTCCCTGAAGAAGCTACAGATAAGAATAAGAGATATTGAGAAAGTTGTCAACTCAGTTCATCAATATAGATAGGGTCTTGTATAAAAGGCAAGTATATGGTCTACAACACCGTTGCTTAGAGGAGAAAGAAGCAAAGAGGGTCATGAAAGAAATACATGTAAGGTTTTGTGGCACACACATAAATGGTTTAGAGTTAGCCAAAAAGATCATACACCAAAGGTTCTTTTGGCTCATTATAGATCATGATTACTCAAAGTATGTATAGATGTGTCATAAATGTTAGTAGTATAGGGATTTAAGACATGTGCCAATATCAAAACTACACAGCCTATCGTCTCCTTAGCCATTTGCCGCTTGGGGGCAGATATAATTAGAGAGATACATCCAATAGCCATCGACTATTTCTCAAAGTGGGTAGAAGTAGAATCTTTTAAAAAGTTGGAAGTAAAGGAAATGGCTAAATTTATCGAGAATATACTAATCTATAGATAAGGGGTTCCACACCACATAGTTTCAAACAATAGTGTTCAATTACAGGCTGAGATAAAGGCACTATTATAGAAATATAAGATATAACACCATAAATCCTCTCCTTATAGACCATAAGCCAACGGAGCAGTCAAAGTAGTGAATAAGAATATCAAGAAGATCCTAGCTAGGACAGTTGTAACATATAGAGATTGGGTTGACAGATTTTCCTTCACTCTTTGGGGATACAGAACGACAATTTGGACTTTAATGGGCACTACTCCAGTCTCTCTAGTATATTGGATAGATTCCATACTATTGATAGAGATCGAGCTCTAGTCATTGAGAGTGGTAATAGAAATACATATTCCTAAGGCAGCCTGGGTAGAACAAAGGTTCTAGCAGTTGAATTTGCTAGATGAGAAGTGATTAAGGGCTAATTATCACAATCAAATTTATTAGAAAAGGATGGCATGAGCCTTTGGCAAAAGGGTAAAGAATTACAAGTTGAAGGAAGGAGGACTAGTTCTCAAATAGATAAGATTGGGTCTGACTAATTTGAGGGGAAAGTTCAAACTGAATTGGGAAAGACCGTTCATCCTTAAGCAATTATTGCCAAGGGATATTGTGATCCTTATAGATTATGATGGAAATAAGTTCAAAGAGCATGTGAATATGGATAAACTAAAATAGTTCTATAACTAAAGATAAATGAAAGAGAAAAATAGCCTTGTTGAAAATCGAAAAATAGTAGCTTTGCTAAAAGTGGGTACCCCGATAGGGTGAAAATTGAAAAAAAGCTTCCTATGCAATAATTAGAGGCTGAGAGAAAATAGTTAATCAAGAAAACCCTCGAAGATTGATTGACAATAGGAGTTTAAGATGAAATTAAGATTTCCTTTTATTAAACGAGGAAATATGTTGTTACATTAATGTCATATTGTGATTATCATAAAATGCCAATATGATGCATGTAGATAGGACCACTTTAATAAGCTTAATTGAACATCTTATGGATTAAAGAAATAGAAATATTATTATTACATTACTTTGTTTCTAAAGTTCAAAAAAGCAATAAAAGTGCACATATTTTCAAATCATCTGCCTCTTATTTACATCTTGTGTTTTCAACCATTGAGGTCAGTTGTCCCTAGAAGAGCTAGTCACCCAATCCTTATATGCTTTAAAAGTTTAAAAGTTACAAGAAACTTTGAGAGGAATTATGGCCTTCAAGGGTAATTGCTTCTACAAGTTATGATACCCAGCGGTAAAGATGACAAATAAATCTCCCCCTCTGAATGATAATGAGTGGGTAACAATACCTTGAGTCTCACTAAATTGCCCTGCACAGTGATCGTGGATGTAAAATGCAACTTTGTGTAAGCTAACAAGGGGTACATAGCCTATAAAACTACTCCATTGTACATGCCACAAAGAAATCCATGGGTTCATAAAATTTATGCTTTAATCAGTAATGGCATTCATTTAAAAAATGGTGCATGATGGCACCAGGTAGTAAATACTTTAGGCTATAAAACTCGAGAACACAAGGGGGAGGATCATCTAACAAATGAAGCTTCTACTACAACCAGGTCTAAAAAAAGCCGTTAAGAATGAAAACTTGAAAAAGGTTTCCTAAGCAAAAGCTAAGCTAAGGATAGGGTGAAAACTTATAGGGGTAGTCTATCCTTAAAAAGTCTGTTAGGAATGAAAACCTAAAATGGTATTCTAAGTAAAAGGCAGACTAGAGAATAGGGCGAAAATGCCTTGAAGGTGGTCTATTCTTAAAAAACCAAAAGTAGAAGCGGGCTCCCACAGAAGAAATCAACTTCTCCTGACTGCACTGTATCTAGTCCCATAATAGTCTTAGCAAGAATTAGAGGGAAAGGGTCTAAGCCATTTCTCAAGTTATTTGTCACATTAAAAAGCTGATAATCTCTAAAATGGCCTTTAGATGTAACTATAAGATATTTAGAGAAAAAAATGAATACGTATACACCCGTATAAAGGGGTGGGATATCGGTGTAGCCTTCAAGATAGGCCAGCAGAGAATTCTGAGAGATAAGCTACTAGTTCAGGACCCATTTAGCAGCTAGAAAAGAAAGTATGTTGAGTGCATCAACCACCTTATATGGGTAATGAGGAGTACAGTTAGGACAGTAAGGCAGTGTGTTAGATGAATAAAGCGCACCCAAAATTGCAATGAACTCTTTAGCTAAGGGGCATAATTCTTGATGAGAAATCAAAAAATATGAAACTATGGATCCCAAAAAAGGGTGGCAGCCTTCAAAAAAGACAAATCAAGCCGGACCCTTCGAAGGAATTTTAAGCCATTAAAAAGAGCTAAAGTAAGAATTGCCAAGTGGAGAGGAGATCGAGGATTTTATGAAGCTTCAAGAGGAATTCGTTACCCATTAGAGCAAAAAAATTATAAAGAACTCGAGTGGCATAAGGATCTAGGCATTTATTCATGACATTTATAGGTCCTGGACCCAAAATAGCCATTTTACAGAGCAAAATGACCATTTGCCTCAGAAGCCAAATAGTTTTTTCAATGCAAGCCAAAATGGCCTTTTTGCCTTTTAGTGAAATAGCCATTTCAAAGGTAAAACGGCTATTCTTTTATTTCATTTTTAACATTAGCATCTTACCTTTCAAAAACCAATAAAAAAAAAAAGAAAAATGCCTCCACATAGACAGCAGAGCCGAGTACATCACCAGCCAATCTCGACACACATGGAAATACCCAGTTGGCTAAATGCAAAAGAAGCTAAGAGGTTCTATCGCTTGGCATCGGTCACATTTGTAAAGAGCTGATATTTCAGTGCCAACACACTACGAGACTTGGGAGTGTTATCCTTAACTGACTAGCTATTAGTATAAGTAGGTTGGAGAGACTTTTATTCACAGTGCCATTCCACACATCTTGAGGAGGCACTTCACTTCTTGAGTACTCTACAGTACCATCAGGTACATCCATTCGATGAGATAGCTATCTAGTTTGAGGTCCTCAGCGTATGCTATTAGATGTCTATCACACACTTTTTAAAAATTCTTAGACTACCCACTGTTGGCATTATAGAGATACTGGAGAGTCTAAATGACCAGTGGGCCATCGTTAGTCATGTCGGTACTTTCTATAGAGCCAATCACACAAAGGCTTCATCCATTCGAGACCCCCTTCATTGGTACTTGCATAGGGTCTCAACATTATCCTACTTGAGGCACAGCGGCAGTACCAATTAAGTGAACTAGACCAAGTTGTATAGCTTCTAGGCTATGGAGCATATTAATTCAATCCAGTATTATCCATCTTGGAGCTTCTTTATCGAGCTAACAGGTTTCCCGATAAAGTGATCATGGTCGATGGGGTCATCATAACTATTTTGGTGGGAGTTGGCATTGATCTAGATCAGATTGGTGCCTCTATTCATCAATAGTTTTGGGTCGATTAAGAGACTTACTTTGCCATCAAGATCATGACTTTTAATCACATATGCCCAATGGGATACTAATTCTACACACCCGAGGAGTTAGCAAATCACATCAAATTCAGGTGTAATGCCTTTAGCACTGCCTGAACTAAATCTATTTTAAGTGCAATGTCTCTAGCACTACTTAAATCAAGTTAACTTTAGGTGTTATATCCCAGCACTACTTGAACCAAGTCAACTTCAAGTGCAATGTCTCTAGCATTAACCAAACCAAGTCAACTACAGGTGTAACATCTCCAGCATAACTTGAATCACACCAACTTCGAGTGCAACATCTCTAACATTGCCCAAATCATATCAACTTCAGGTGCAATGTCTCCAGCACTACCTGGACCAAATCAACTTTAGGTATAATGTCTTTAGCACTACCTAAATCAAGTTAACTTCAGGTGTAATGTCTCTAGCACTACCTAAACCAAGTCAACTTCAGGTGCAATATCTCTAACACTACCTAAACCAAATTAACTTTAGATTTAATATCTTCAAGCACTGTCTGAAAGAAGAAACCAACTTTAGGTGTAATGTCTCTAAGCACTGCCTGAACTAAATCACCTTCAGGTGTAATGTCTCCAAGCACTACCTGAACCAAATCAACTTCAAATTCAATATCTCTAAGTACTGCCTAAACCATATCAACCTCGGGTGTAATGTCTTTAAGCACTGCCTAAATCAAACCAAATTTAAGGGCAATGTCTCTAGCACTGCCTGAATGACAATAACTTTAGTTGCAATGTCTATAGCACTGTCTAAGGAAAAATTAACAGTAGGTGTAATTTCTTTAAGCACTGCCCAAAACAATATCGAGTCATTTATAAAAAGGTCACCCCATATAGTGCACATCTCTTTCTAAACTTTGGGTTACCTCACACACCCTATAGTCACCTCCCTAAAGTTGGGGGCAATTATAAACACTAGGTTTTTAGGGCTCTCGTGTTCGGATTACCTAATAATGAAAAATGACTAAATTCTGATAAATGAGGATGTTAACATCCAATTCGAAGATCTCAAAGTGTTTTTTCTTAATATAAGTCTTTGCTCGACCCAAAAATCTCGTTGTGCGACTCAAATTGCAAAAAAAAATAAATGTCTGTGGTAGGCTGAGGGCTTAGGCTACGGAAGCCATAAGGGTGCGGGGGGCTAAGCCCCCTGTATTATGAAGCATTTAAAAAAGGAAAAAATGTTTTAAAATTGAAAATTTTGCATTTTTACAAGTTTTTGGCCGTTGGGCAAAATTATGTCGTTTTGTCCTAAAACAGTTATTGTAGCCTTAAAACAATCATTTCATGCTTTGTTGAAATGACCATTTCATGCCTTTATGAAATCACAATTTTGCCCTAAAAGTCGACTTCATTTTGCCAAAGAGATAGAATCCATATAGGACTCCTCTTTAGGCGAAACAGTAGTTTTGAGTGCAAAATGGCCGTTTCGCAGCTCGATTCGTGTGCATATAAGGTAAACCCTATGTCTATCTTAGGGGTCAACTTTTATCAATAAGTGTACACCTAAAAAGGCAAAAAAAACTTTTTAAAACACTGTTTTTATAATTCCAAAAGGTTTTTTTTACAATTTATTCATCTTTTTCAAGATCTTTTCCTAAAGGCAATTATACCCAGTAGGTCTATCACCCTTTCTCCTTCTTCTATTATTTTTCTTTTCTTTCTTTTATCCATCTACCAGTTACAAATGATAACTTATTATCTGTATATTATTTTTGTTGTATTTACTTATTTATTTTATTTATTGATTATTTTGTATATCTATTTATTTTATTCTTTATACTAACATTTTAATTTTGTTTTGATGTGAGTTGTTTGATCTATTGAGATTTCTTAAACTTTTATTTCTGCCCTTTCATCAAACATCATGAAGTAGCTTTTATCACTCCTTTATTTTTTATTTATTTTATTTTCTTGTTATTTTTATTCTTTCTTTCTTCTCTTTTTCTTCTGGTTATTCTCTTTATTATTATTTGTTTTATTTGTTATTTGATTAGTTTGTATTTTAGGTTATTTCTATGTAATTTTATTTTTATCTAGTTAAAATATATTTAAGATAATATCCATGTAATTTCTATTTCCTTTTTGGGTTAGAATGTATTTTAGATAATTGCCATATAATTTAATTTTCATTCTGATTATTTTCTCATATTTCTGTGAATGTTATAATAGGTAAAAAATGATTTTTACATGTCATACAAGATAATCAAATCATTTTATATCTAATTAATTGGTGTTTTTCTAATAAAACAGGTTTTGATTTTTCTTTAATTAAAGCCACATCAAATACAATCTATTTTCTAAAAATTGGCATGTGAGAACTAAAGCTCTCAAAATAATTAATTACCTACTTTCATGTATGTTATTTTCAAGCACTTTATTTATTTTTATAAATATATTTTGTTATTCCCTTATGTGATCATATGATTTATTTTAAGCTTAAAACCTATTTGAGAAAAAGGGTAAACTTATAAATTCAATATGAAAATTCCATATTAACTTGAGGTACAAATAAGAGTAGGGTTCAAACTATTCTAGTTTTGGCCCTATAAGGTATTTTTCGACTCTAGTTGGGTGGCAACTCTTACCTTGTAGTGCCTAACTTGCTCTTTCTAGGCTAATCAAATAGAGATGACTTAGGATTCCTCTAATTTCCTTCTTATCTTTCAAGACTCGAGGAGTGAAATTTTGGTCGAGTCTTTTGTTATTTCGATTTGACCGGCCTCAAAATGAAGGGAGGCGAACATCTTCACAAATTTTCATATCAAATTATAGGATTCCTTACCACATAAATCTTTAGGTGATTTAGGTTCCCTCTTTTTTCACTATTATTCCTAGTGTTAGGTTAATTTTTGCAACCCTTTCAATCATGTTAAAAGATTCCCAACCACATAAAGCTTTGGATGACTTGAGTTTCTTCATCTCCTATTGCTTAAAAGGCTAAGTTCATCCTTTTAACCCATTTCATTAGATTAAAAGATCCCTAACCATGTAAATCTTTGGGTGACTTAGGTTTCTTTGTTTACTGTTACTTAAAAGGTTAGGTTTCATCTTTCAACCCTTCTTTTCATATTAAGAGATCCCCAACCATGTGAGTCTTTGGGTAACTTGGATTTTTTTCATCTACTGTTACTTTAGAGGTTAAGTTTATCCTTTTAACCTTTCTCATTAAATTAGAAAATCCCTAACCATATCAGTCTTCAAGTGGCTTGTGTTTCCCTTCTACTATTACTTAAGAGGTTAGGTCTATTCTTTCAACCCTTCTCATTAGATTAAAAATCCCAACCATATAAGTCTTCAAGTGGCTTAGGTTTCCCTTCTAATGTTACTTTTGGTGTCATGGGTTTTTCCTTTTAGAATCCCAAAATGTTTAACTAGAGATTAAAGATAATTGAGTCCCTTCTTTTCCTTCTTTTCTTTTTTATTTATCCTTTATGGCGAAACTAGCATCGCCACTATGATCCAAGTTAATATGCTTGTAAGCCTTTACTTATAACATATACGCCATGACTCTAATCTTATTTTCTTTTTATCAAAGTAACCATAGGATTTGATGAGCATCTAGTCTTCATATTTTAGAACCTATTCATCTAATTTATACATGTAATGAAAATTTATATTATTAAGGAAAATTTTCTCAACTTGTCCTCTTTTTCTACTTCTTTTTTATCTTAAAATTCGAGACATATAATGGTTTTAGTCTCGAGTGGATTTAAACAAGTGCAAAGTTTATTTATAACGAATGATAACTTAAGAAATTTGGATAATTATGAATTCAAATAGACTTTGGCTTTAAAATATCTAAAAATTACATCCAATTTAGAAAAGTAACTTTTTATGACTTTAAGCATAATATCTTTTTATAGCATCGGAGTTGACTAGATTGGATAACTTTTCCCAATCCATATCTACTAAGATTAAACCTCCTCCAAAAAAGGCTTATATAAGGCCCTTTATATTTAGGTGACCATTTGCCACGTGAATTTAGGTGCCTTAAAGTGATTTTTTTTTACCACCAAATTGCCTTTTTAAAATTCTTTTGGTCTCATCTTCTTTGCATGAGCTTGGATGAATCTTTTTTGATATAACTGCCCATGATATAATACCACTAAATATTTCTTATTAATCAGAATCAACTGATCATAACATTTTTGAACCCATTCTGATTCATTGATTTTTTACTCCCTTATAATCCTCCAAGAGGGAATTTTTACTTCAACAGGTAACATCAACTCTATTTTATGTACCAATAAGTATAGCGTTGCTCTTATAAATGTTCTAAAATATGTACGATAGCTATGAAAAGCATATAGTAGCATCTCATGCTAATTTTTTTTAAGTGACCACCATCTTTTGTATAATTTTTTTTGATATTTTTATTGGCTACCTCAACTATTCTATTCATCTTTAGTTTACATCGGGTAGAATTATGGTGTTCTATTTTGAATTAAGCATATATTTCCTCTACCACTTTACTATTGAATTTTTTTGCATTATCGATGATTATTTGTTTTGGGAGGCCATATCTACAGATTATGTTATGCTTAATAAACTTAAGTACAATTCTTTTTACTACACTTGCACATGAGGTTGCTTTTACTTATTTAGTGAAATAGTTAATAGCTACCAACATGAAATGATGACCATTTGATGCTTTAGGTTCAGTTAGTCCAATCATGTCTAACCCCCACATTAAAAATAGCCAAGGTGATGATAATACATTTATAGATGTTAGTGGGAGATTAATATCATTGGCAAAAACCAAATTTCATTTTCATCTAGAAATAACCTATCTTAAGAATTTTTTGAGCTAAAGAATGGCCATT